>JBBMOY011117219.1:0-10641 GCA_037951405.1 Platydemus manokwari
AGATCTTTCCAAGTAAATGCTCATATTCTTTGTTATCAAAAGTATTTCCCAAAAAATAATAACCTATCTAATTAATACAAGTCATCAACCTACATAATATCAAAGTCCAAATCCAGCATTATTAAAAAAAGACTAATAAATCCGAATAATAATCATAACTAAATCAAAAATTTCAAAAACAAATCCACAATGACTAATTGATCAATCATTAATAAGTGTTATAGAAGTCTTTCAGATGCTTTCCAAAATTTGGTTATCAGCATAACACTGTTAAACAATGAATTTGCTTCATCAATCTAGGAAATTAAGAGATTTAAAAGAACAAAATTGAAGAAAAATTAATTGTTACTATTTGATCTAAAATTGAATTTGTATAAAAATAATTTTTTACATGAAATTTAAGAACAATATACATAAAATTAATAATAAAATTACTTCATATACGGAAATTCATTATTTTTTAACTGAAGGGAAAATTTTTAGTTTATTAATTATATTATGAAACATTTTAAGAAATTTTCAAACAGCCGAAATAGAATAGTGATAAGTTAGCTAACATATTCAATGATGAATACTTTTTAATAAAAATTTCTTTTTAATTTAATAGTTCTTTCAAACCTGATTCAACGGAAATATGTAATTACTATATTTCTATTCTTCAGTGAAATCAGAAATTTTATTGTCTATGTCAGAGTTGGCCAACTTTTGTGTACGTAAGATCGACTTTTCATTTGAATAACATCTCACGCGATCGACTGAAATTGGCTTCAAGATCGACTGGTTGGCCACTCCTGGTCTATATGATATTGAAATTCAAACAAAAAGATAAGTTTAATTATTTCAAATCGAGTACAAATTTGTAAGAATTAACTTTCAGTTTTCAAATACAAATAATAAGTCTCTTGTCTAAGGATTTAATAAATAATTTCGAATCAATTGAAGATTCTATATATTAATCAATTGAAGAATCAACTTTCCAACATTAATCAACTGAAGAATCTCCACCTCAAAATTAATAAAATATAAACCGAATATTAAATTAAAATAAGTCAAATATTAATCAAGTTTATTTATTAATGATATTGCAAAGCAATGTGTTGGCATAGATTTGCAAATTCTTTAACGCCAAATCGGTTTCTTTACATAAATTCAGATGAGTGTGAAAATGTTCTTCGTAATCTAAGCATACTCTTTCGTTGAGCCATGTGTTTGTTCCAGTAAGACTCAACATGTAGTGTATGAACTCCTTTTTTTAATTTAACGACATTCACAGAATGATTAAATGTTCTGTGAGTTAATACAAGACCTTGCAAATTCCTGTATGATCTCCGTGTGAATGATCCAGGTCGTACAACTGCTTGAATAATTGGTAAAAGTGTGCCTGCACCTCTTTTATCCACAATTTCCATATAACCCATTGCTGGTCTTACACTGGTATCAACTATATCAAAAACCCACAAAGTAGATGTTTAAAACACAATAGATTTATTGAACATGAAGAATCTCCACCCCAGCTTGAATCAATTGAAGAATCTCTTTCTTAGACTTGTTCAACAGGGAGATTCTTCAATTGGTCAATAATTTCCAGTAAATTTGAAGATAAGAGAGTAAATTTTAAATTTTTATTTGAGATTTCGACATCAATTATGTTTTTTGAACCGATTCGATATTCTGAATTCAACCATGCAATTTATGTTACAATTTCTTATATAATTCTGATGAAACTATAATTAATGGCACTGATCAAAATTATTACTTTTAACATTTTATTAAATAATGAAATTTATGATATTTATCTAATTAAATTTATTAAACGTGATAAATGAAATCGATAATTTTTACATTGATATAATTATTCAATGATATTTTTATAAATTTTAAACATTGTTAGATTCGAAAGTGTCATTAAAATCAGTTTTATCTCATACATATGAGTGGCAAAAGATCTAAGAAGTTACCTAATCAGTTCAGATAGTACATCGAAGAAAACTAAACCAAAATATTGGTAAGATTAATTAATAATTTGACATTTAGTCTTACATTTTTAAAGTTTATTTTTAAATTTACACAATGTTTATGGTGACACGTAATGTTGATTCCAACAATAAATGAAATCATAAATTAATCAAACTTCACCAAAAATATGTTTATGTAGATTTGCACAAAAATTCGATCAAATCAATTGACAAGAACCCGTATAAGTAAAATGGAATCAATTAATATATTCCAAAACCTAATCAATTAATGTGTATATTTTAGTAACTGAAATCTGTGACGATTATTCGGAGAGAACTTGTCATGATATCTAAAATTGCATGAGTAATGAGTTTATGGTAAAAGCGCTTGCGTATGCAGTTATTTCAAATAATCACCTGATTTGACCTTGGTCATGACAGTAAATGAAGGTGAAAATTGTCTCTCATATAAGTTCAGCTATTTTAATGGAAATATTTGTAGATATATGTATAGTAATTATTTATTCATTGAGAATTTTTTGCTAAGAAAATCTATTTGAAATATGAATTTATTTAAGGTTAAGTATTTAATGATCATTGAGTTTCTTAAAATTCTACTATTGGTAAATTTTAATGAAACTTATAAAAAATGAATGTTGTAATGATATTTTATTGACAATATAGTCAACAATGCCTGAAGATCATTTAATTATAAACATGTAATTCTCATTCAACTATTATTATTAATAAATTAACATAGTAAGCACCGGTTAACAACTCAGGAAAGTGATCGTCTTTCTTCTTCCTCTATTTTTACATACTTAATTAGCATGATACGTCATCCACCTCATTATTAGTACTGTTACCATATATTATAATCATATAAAACGGATTATCATAAAAGTAAATCGTTCTTATCATTAGGATTCTGGTTCAGATAATTTTACTTGAACAATATATCAGTGAACAAAATATTTCCACTGCTTTGTATAATGAATCAAATAAACAATGCATATCTGTTTAGCTTTTCAAATCAATTTATTTATCCATAAGTCGAATCTTAATGCTTGGTTTTCATCTGAGAAAGCATGAATATTTCAAAAGTTCGTTTCCTTATATATAATTATTTTACCTATCTAAAACACTATTAACTAATATCTGCATTTCACAACTGATTGTTTATATAAGCTATTTTTTCTATGCATTCTACATCTGCTCAAACTTCTAACACAATTTTAAATTAAATAAAATTCCTACTAATATTGTACAAGTTTTATATTAAATATATGATTAAAGATTTAACGATTAATTAAATCGATTGAAAATTTTCAAATTTAATTAACGAATTCGGAAATTGAAAAAAGAAAACATTGCTATTATCGAAGAAATGTTTTACAAAAATATTAATTTCATGATATTACAATGAAAAAAATTTGGAATGTGTAATTTATTTAATCAATTGGAAAATGTTGTTGGAAAATGTTTTTGGAGATAATTCTCTTTTACACTATTTATAGTTATTTAATATTTCGAATTGAAAATATATAACAATTTTGTTTTATAAATTTCTTTCTAGATTTTCTTTTTCTCGAAATTCGTTTTAATTTCATTTTAAAATGTTCTAATCTATTTTTATGGATTTTCGTGTGCCTGAACCTTGATATTGAATTATTTTGAATACGGATGATAAATTTATTTTCGTATCTATCCAAACACTGGATTAATTAATAATAATGATGAATCATGAATATAACAAAGGTGATCAAATATACGTTAATTTCGTATGAAATTAAATTAAAAACGTATTTTATTAATATTATTATTAATCTTATTTTATTTCAAGTCAATTGAAAAGATGTTTTCATTGCTATTATCTAAATAATTTAATCTGTCTGATTAAGTTAAGTTTCAGCCTTTATTAGTGATTTTGTTAATACTGTGATTACATTAAGTTGATATTTTATCAATCTTGATTAAGATTTATGTAAAAATATCAAATAATTGAAAATTACACATATTTACAATATAATAATACAAATAAAACAATGATGACATCATTATATTTATCATAACGTTAATGAAAATTATTTTTTAACTCGTTGATGTTGGGACAAGATAGTAATAGCAATTAATCACGAGTTTGATAGTATCTAGTCCAATATGTTCGTTACTTTATGAATCACTATCCGAATTATTGTGTTTTATATGACGAATTTTGGCCACATTGTCCATCAACTTGTTATTAATATCCAATAACTAGAATCTGAAAATCGGGTTTTTATAATGACATTTCGAATTTCGTTTTGATTAATTTTAAATAAAATGATTATAGTTATCAATTGGCTTTGAATATTGGAATTATAAATTTCTTAAATATTAATTATATAAAGTTGTTTGAAATTGAGTTCAAATTTACGAAATCTATTTAACAATTTTAAAATAATCCGAATTATCAAACATAAACGGATAATAAATTAATAAATGTGAATCAGTTATTCAAAGTTAAAAGTTTCAAATGGTGAGTTTTCTATGGGCATCGGAATCTATTTATAATAATCTTATTGAATTTTAAACATAAATAACGATATAGATATTTGGAATAAACTACTAATTCTCCAAATTTAGACAACAGTGAATGTTCGGGTCATTGTCTTATTTAGAGAAACAAAACCCGAATGAATAACTTTATAAATGGAGTCATAGCAAATTAATAATATCAAATCGCTAAAAATCGAAAATAGTCAATCAATCAAATATTCATTAACTGTCTACAAGACCTCATAATTATGTATCGTTTATTCATATACTGGGAGAACACTGTTGTTGAACATGAAGATAGTGGAATATTTTTCTGAAATAAACTGTAACGAAAACATTTAATTATATTCATTGATTCATATTATGGATTATTTCCAAAAAAAATAATTCCAAAATAACTATTTCATTAATTTTACCACACAATAAAGAAAAAAACAATCCATACGAAATATTTCCAATTTTAGAATTTTTCTTTTACCCTGGATTATTTAATTAAATTATTTATGGCTATTTAATAACCGGAACTCTGGAATATTTTCATAATTTAACATTCTTTTTTCAAATTGTTTCATAACGATTACTTGTTCAGCTCAGTATATGAAAAATAAATTCGTTAAAGATTTTTATCATTCAAAATTGCAAATATTCAGTTCATTGGTTTTATTTGAGAGTTGAGAGTTGAATTTAAAGACTGTATATAATTGTTTATGTCTTTTTATTTCATATATATATATATATATATATATATATATTCTGATAATATTTCATTTTATTCGACTTCAAGAACAAAATTCAATTATAAATTACCATTTTAACATTAGCTTACAAGCTACTTAATGATTAGTGACAAGCACAAAATCTTATATAGCAATAAACATTCTATTACATGAGAAAAATATTCTAATACTTAAAAATTTATTAATTTGTAAATTTAATTTTAAAAAGTAAATAAGTATTCTACCTGTCAATAAAGAAATAATCAATTTTCCCAAAAAATTAGGAAATTCCAAAGGTTAACATTTTGTCAAGCAAATATAATTTTAATTAGTATAGATAATGTTCAGTGTTTTTTTAAATACATAATCCAATTTTATTAAAAATATTTATCAAATTAGTTAATGTGTTCATTTCAATAATTTCAATTCAACAACTGAAATTTGTTTTGAGTAACATTCATGGGTATATTGAAATTATGATTTGTTGATATTTATTGAATAAATTCTGTTCGAATATTGAGAATTTTGAAATATTAAATGTATTATTAATTTTATGATATATATATGATTAAATTGGATTCTTGATGAACTTTTTCGTCATTTGATTTTAGAATAAATTTAGTGGTCCTATCTACACTTTGAAAAATAATTATTATAAGTCCAATTCAGTGATACTTCAGGATTGTTGATTAGAATAATCAGATTAGTAGTAGTGTATGAATATTCCGGCTATCAGAGTTTCTCTGTAATAAGTCTTACTTTATTCTGGGTCTGTTATACATTCATTATGGTTTGACGTATCCATAATAAATTTGATCATGATGACTCGGAAACAAAATTCATGGTCCAGCGGTAAATAACAATATAAATAAATGAAATGACCGCGAGTTTGAATGTTTTAGAATAGAAATAATTACATTGTTTTTTATAAGTTTTATCTGTTATTGATGAGTAAAACAGTTACAAAATCGAGTTATCTATGTATTATCTGTTGTAATTACCAGTGATTTAATTAGGAACATTCACAATACTGATACAATCAGTGATTATATTAAAAAATGATGTTCTTAAAATTGTATTGTATTACATAATTAATAATAACTATCATTTTCTTATGATGGATAACACCTGAAAAGATTGGGAAAATCTTAGTATCGAAATATATTTTAATGAATTGTAATCAATGATATTTCGTTCACTCGATTAAAGATGGATGAATTAATTTGAGAATGTCATTTAAAGCACATAATTTAAAATTATAATTTAAAAATAATTTTTTTACAAATTTTCGGTCATTAAATTGCCATAATAATTTTACGCAAATTAATCACATGAAATGGTTAAGGTTTAAATAGTAGGTACTTCAATGAATTTTCATTCTTAAACATTGAAGCTTTGAATTGAAGCAATATTAATTATAATAATAAAGATATAAGCTTTCTCATTGCAATTGAGTTATTTATTTCAAAAAATATTCTAAAGTCATTGAATAATAGGAATTATATAGCATTTTATGGATATTTCAAGGCCTATAGCATTATGTGATTATTTCAAACGATTATATTAAGATTATAGTCAAATAGAAATTGTAATAAAATACAGGTGTGATTACGTGAAATATTATCATCCAAATCAGAAGTTTGTCAATAAAAAATAAAAAAGACTTAATCTGATGAATATAAAATGTTGGTTTTTCCACGAAAAGTATTCAGAATTATATCTTGCGAGGTACATAGTTTCAAAAAATGAAATTAAATTTAACTTTACAAATGTAAACGAACCCTAAGAGAATTTATAGTTACTATTGAATTTCAAACTTCAATTATTGATAGCCATTTCTTTGTAATCACAAGAAAGAAATCGTTTAAAAATCCAGAATAATAAAGTGAAATTATTAGTTTTCTAGTGAGGTTCAAAAGATTTTGTCAAATTTTATATGAAATAAATTTTAAAATTCTTTAAATGCAATTAGAAATTTCATAAGTAAAATACTAATTCTAATCATTTATAACTTAAATATATTTCATCGACATTTGTCAAAATTTTAATGAAAATTTAAGCCGTGATTATAGTTTATAAATTAAATATCGAATGTGATCTGTGTTTTTACAGATGTTTATTAATTGGAATTTATTGACAATTATTTTCCTTGAAAATTTCACGTTTAGAAATTGAGAATAAAATAGTAGGGAAGAAATAAATAATTCTATTTCCAGATTATCGAAAATATTTCAAGTTGCTGGTTGGAGGAATAAGTTTAGAACAACTATTTGCTAAGACTTTATAAAATTATTTTTTATTAAATATAATAAAATATAATGCTCACTAAATAAGGCAATGTATATCATGGGTTTATCGCAATACTATCAAGCAAAATATGGAATTATTTGTAATTGTCAATTATTAACAATTATATTCACCAGATTATTCGACTAAAGTTAAGAAAAGGAATCCCAAAAAAAATTTTAATTTGTTGAGTGTATTGCAAAAATCTATATAGTTTGTTTAATTATAATCTTTAAAAACATTTTTGAATTTTTTATTTAAGCCCTTAGGAAGAATAAAAGTTGTTTGAATTCAAATATTAAATAGACTAGAGTTTAAAAATCCACAAAAAATTGATTATTTGTAAAACAAGTCAAATTGCAATTGATTGAAATTTAACGAGGATCCATTCTTTTAATATTATAAACAAAATGAGACACTTTAAATTTTTACAATTATTTGATAAAAACAAGTAAAACTAGACTATTAAACATTTCATGAGCTTCATTAGTTCATTTATAATTAAATTAATTTAAATTTACAAAACAAAGCCCATGTAGAAGTGTTGTGATTAGAGTAGTGAAGTATTAACTGAATTTTAAAAATAAATTAAACATCGAAATTATAAATAAAATGATGTTATAAAATTACCTTATGCGCAAAAATTCATCATTACGAAAGTAGATCGAAGGACCCCCCTTTTTAATTTAAGCCGATTATTCGATTTCAGTCATTGTTATTATAGCATTTTCAGTTGACAAAACAAAATCATTTTTAAAATCTATTTTTATATATTTAACTATGATAATGAAGATTTGACTACTGCTGGTCTTTTCAAATCACTGATTTAATTTTTAGAATTTTTGAATCAAAACGTTATGGTTGGTTTAAAAAACATTTTCAGTTTAATCATGAATCTATTTACAGCTAGCTTTGAAAGATTTGGTCTTTGTTGAATTCTTATAATTCACATTAGATTAGAATTAGAAATGAATTTCTATCTTTTACTTATGCACGTGCAGACTACATTTTAAGTACTAAGATTGCCTGTCTGATTTGTAATATCGATTGGCTTACATAAGAATTTCCCTTACTAATACGAAAACAAACCAGGTGAAATTGATCATGCTTATTTATCATGATCTTAATCAATACTTGAAAAAATTTGAGCTTAATAATATTGGTTTTATTTAATAAGTTCAAATATCTTTCAAATAGGGAAAAATTTAGGAGTTTAATTCTTTCTAAAAATGCTCCATATCTTTGCAATAAATGAAACTCGATCATTTCTTTAGATGTTCGAAACATGTTTATTATCAATTATTAACAATGTAAACTATTATTTTTGTAGATAAACATTATCATCTATGTTGATATTTCATGGTAGAAGTATTACTTTAATTGTTGTTAGTAACCATCAATGGTACTATTAGTTTGAGACTAGATTATTGCCATATAGTTTCAATTAGATGCCAGTATTTTCATGGGTCGAATAATTGTAATATCAAAATTAATATCAAGTTCTTTGGTCTGGTTATGCTGGAATAATTTGAGATTTTGTAATTTTATTATGTAAATAATTTCCTAATTAAAAAGTTTAAGTTATTAGTTGTATAAAAGCACTGTTTTCAGGTAACACAAAAAATTATTTAAATGGAGAAATTCATGTCTACATTTCTATAAATAGGTTTATTAAATTAGTTAAGTAATAATCAAGGTAATAATAGTTTGAAGAGTTCATTATGCAATGATTTTGTGTTAAATTTTTATTATATATATTTTTATATATTATATGAAAAATAAATTTTAAAAATAATCAATTCAAAATTCGATTATTTTTGTAATCATTTATTTTTTCAGCATCATTATTAACGAAAATTAACAATGGGGTATCAATTGTACCTCAAACATATTCATTGGATTGTTGTTATTTGAAAAAAACCGGATAGATACCATGTCTTATATTTACTTTAATGTCTTTTTCAATGTTTAGCAATTCAAATAATTATTTTCAAAAAACACAATGTCCTTTATCCTTAGTTTGAAAATATTTAAAAAAAATCGAATTAATTAAAAATTTATGTCAGAAATTCATTTTTGATTTCTTGTATTGAAAACATAAAAGGAAATTTTTTTAAAGGAAGGACAAGACTTATGCATTATGACACCATAAATGAGGAATAAAGTCAATGGAGAATGAAAAATTAATTTTGAGACACTTGATCTCTAACTGATTATGATACCGACTAACTACGATTTAGAAGTTTAAAATTAGAAAAATGTCTTTATTTTAATATACATTCTCCAAGTAATATTGTAAAATATAGAAAATTTTATCGTTTATCATTTTTTTCAAAATTAAATATATTCACATCTCTTCCATGCAACCAAAACCATGAAAACATAATTTAACAATTTGTCTATCAAACCGTATCAAATTTCAGAAAAATCAAAGCAAAGAGAAACAAATAATGTATATAAACTTTAATAATAATAATAAAATTCTTATATACAATAAAATATTTCAAAGAATTCTCTAAAAAACAAGACAGTACGTCATAAAAAAAGACGCATCAATATTTACAAATAAAATTTTGCTCGTTAATGTTTTACAAATTTCTTAATAAAACCTGATATGATTAAAAAATCATCATCATCAGCCCTAGATGGCTAATCTAATTCAATTTCATCATCACAAGTTACAGTCAATTTGGGAGGAACATAGACATCAAACACAATTGGCTCATACTGTTCACTGGATCTTATAAAAAATCCAGGATTACTGATTTTTGGTTTTTGAAAACAGTTCACCGTTTTACCATTTAATGAGCTAGCTAGAGAATCTTGGGACCACAATCCATATGCATCGGTATTAAATGTCTGTTTCCGCCTAAAGTTCACATATGATTGGAATGAGGCATTACTAAATATGATATCATCCTTGAACAATACACCATAGTTTCCATCATTTTTTCCATATAAATGCAAAATCGGTCTGTAAAAATATTTATCATTAATTTATAGATTATTTATTAATCATCAATTTTATACATTTTTTAAAAATTAAACAATTACCTTGCAATTAATATATACATTGATTTTTATTAACTTAACCTAAACTTATCCAAATAAATAAATATTAAATAATATATTTTAATTTAAATATT
>JBBMOY011117441.1:0-10639 GCA_037951405.1 Platydemus manokwari
TATAAATTCAATGTAAATGAAAGACCGCGAATTGTTGAGAAAATAAGATTGATAATCAATTTAGTTGAAACAAATCAGTTTGATAAAATTAATGAAGATTTGGAAAAATTCATTACAAATATAGTACGCCGTTTAAAAAACATTTTCAAGAAGCCTCATGGTAAGAAGATTGATGATAAGAAACCTCAAGGTGAGAATATTGATGATAAGAAACCTCAAGGTGAGTCGATTGATAAAAAGAAACCTCAGGGTGAGACGATTGATGATAAAAAACCTCAAGGTGAGAATATTGATGGTAAGGAACCTCAAGGTGAAACGATTGATGATAAGAAACCTCAGGGTGAGTCGATTGATAAAAAGAAACCTCAGGGTGAGAATATTGATAATAAAAAACCCCATGATGAGAAGTTTCATGATAAGAAGCTTAAACTGAAATATGATAGAAAAGTAAAATTTCTTACAATTATTCAATTCTTTAAAATAATCAATTGGGAAAAATTTATCTATAAATTCAATGTAAATGAAAGACCGCGAATTGTTGAGAAAATAAGATTGATAATCAATTTAGTTGAAACAAATCAATTTGATAAAATTAAAGAAGATTTGGAAAAATTCATTACAAATATTGTAGTCCGTTTTAAAATCATTTTAAAGAAACCTCACGGTAAGAAGATTGATGATAAGAAACCTCAGGGTCAGAATATTGATGATAAGAAACCTCAAGGTGAGACTATTGATGATAAGAAACCTCAATTTGAGAATATTGATGATAAGAAACCTCAAGGTGAATCGATTGATAAAAAGAAACCTCAAGGTGAGACTATTGATGATAAGAAACCTCAAGGTGAGAATATTGATGATAAGAAACCTCAAGGTGAGACGATTGATGATATGAAACCTCAAGGTGAGAATATTGATGATAAGAAATTTCAAGGAGAGAAAATTGTTGACAAGATACCTGAAGATGTGACGATTGATGATAAGAAACCCCCAGGTAAGAAAATTGATGATGAGAAGCTAAAAGTCATTTATGATAAAAATGTAAAATTTCTTACAATTATTCAATTCTTAAAAAAAATCAATTGGGAAAAATTTATTTATAAGTTTAATCTAAATGAAAGACTGCGAATTATTGAGAAAATAAGATTGATAATTAATTTAGTTGAAAAGAATCAGCTTGATAATATTAATGTAGATTTGGAGAATTTTATAACAAGTATTGTTAACCAGTTTAAAAACATTTCTAATGCTTTTACAACAAGAGAAATAATAAATACAATTCATGTTTATTTACCAAGTAATTGGAAAGATCTCCTTAGACGAATTCCTAGAATTGATCAAAATTTATGGATCGAGAGAATTAATTTTTTAGTATCAAAATTGAATGATACAAAAGCTGAGGTCAATGTCGATTATCTGAATGAATTGCAAAACATTATCGATTTGATTTATCAAGAAGATTTAAAATTTAAAAAAGAAAATAAGTTAAGTGTTCAATCTGTTAACGATTTCCGAGACAAATTAAGACAATTAAAAGAATGGAATTGGGAATCTCTTCAAATTTACATTGATGAGAAAATTCGTCAACAGATAATTAATGAGATTAAAAGATTTATGACTATTTCCGATAATAACAAGTTGGATGAACTAAATATTAAAACATACAATTGGTTTATACAAATATTTGGTATATTTTCCAAATATAATGAAATTATTAAAAAAGGTTTCGTGTTTAATGCTCAGACTAAAGAATGGGAAAAGAAAATTGTAGAACCAGTTGGCGAAAATAAACCAAATAAAACTGTTATTGACGAAAAAGTGAAAAATGACTTAATATCCCAAGTCAATCAATTGAAAAGTTGGAATTGGGAAACAATGTTGATATATGTGGATGAAAATATGCGTAAGCAAACTAGAGATAATATTCAAAAGATAATCTCGATCATTGATAATAAACAATTTGATCAAATCGATAATCAATTTTTGAGTTGGTTTTTACAAATATTTGATATATTTGCCGAATATAATGAAAATGTTAAAAATGGTTTTGTTTTTAATGCTCAGACTAAAGAATGGGAAAAGAAAATTGTAATACAAGTTGGCGAAAATAAACCAAATAAAACTGTTATTGACGAAAAAGTGAAAAATGACTTAATTTTCAAAGTCAACCAATTGAAAAGTTGGAATTGGGAAACAATGTTGATATATGTGGATGAAAATATTCGTAAGCAAATTAGAGATAATATTCAAAAGATAATCTCGATCATTGATAATAAACAATTCGATCAAATCGATAGTCAATATGTGAATAATTTTGTACAAATATTTGGTACATTTTCCAAATATAATGAAAATATTAAAAATGGTTTTGTGTTTAATGCTCAGACTAAAGTGTGGGAAAAGAAAATTGTAGGGCCAGTTGGCGAAAATAAACCCACTAAAACTGTTATTGACGAAAAAGTGAAAAACGACTTAATATCCCAAGTCAATCAATTGAAAAGTTGGAATTGGGAAACAATGTTGATATATGTGGATGAAAATATTCGTAACCAAATTAGAGATAATATTCAAAAGATGATCTCGATCGTTGATAATAAACAATTCGATCAAATCGATAGTCAATTTGTGAGTTGGTTTTTACAAATATTTGGTATATTTTCCAAATATAATGAAAATATTAAAACTGGTTTCGTGTTTAATGCTCAGACTAAAGTATGGGAAAAGAAAATTGGCAAGACTTTCCGAAAAAAAAGGAATATTTATGTAGAACGAAGAGAAAAGATAAATTCACATCACAGAGTGGGATCTGTCGAACACAATAAACACATTGGAATAAATAGTGGGAATTCAAAAGTCGGTGTAGGAAATACTGTGCATGAACAATTTCAAATTAAAAGTAAAAATATTATAAAAGATAGATATAAAGTTGGGGAAGATAGATCCAAAGTTATTCAGATGGTCAGTTCTCGTGGTCATGGAATAAAAATGGTTGGCGGGGTTCACTTTTATCCTTTAATTGGTCTCAATTTAAGGTAATTTTAATTTTTCACACTGACTTATTGATTTCAAAATTTAGGAAACATTCAAGCTTGAATCGTTTTCACTTCTGTACATATGTTCGAAAGGTCGACAGTGGATTCTTAACAAAATTCACCAATTGTGGAATTAGACAACAATTCATTTGCAAAAAACAATTGAATTAAAAATATAAACCTAAATTACAATTTGTTTTTTGTCAATAGTTCAACATTTATTAAAGAATTGATATCAAAACATTAATCAATAACTTAATGCTTTCTCTCAAATTTGAGACCGCATTCAATTAAAATAATTTATAAATTTGTACATTTCTCCTCAAAATATTTCGTTTTAGGATAATCGAATTTAATTGTATTCTCTATAGAAATTGTTTCGAGTTGCTTTGCAAATTTAAGATTGTAATTTGTGGTCGATATCTTTTCGTTTTAAAGATTTGTGTCTATTATTTTCGTCAAAAGTTTTCTTGAGTAGTTATTATGTTTTACACATTAAGTCCTTCGTGGATTAGAACTCGTAGCAAAGAGTTTGTTATCTTTTTATTTTATTTATTATATTTTTTTAGCTTATTATTTATACACTGTTCATGATTTCATGCCGTATTTATTTTACAAATTCTAATTTGTACAAGATAATTTAGCCTAAGTTATGAAAAATGGCTCTAAAATAAAAAATTTAGTTTTAGGTGCATTATAAAAAATTTATAGTAATTAATTAATATAATTCTAAATTTTTGTTTAATTGTCAGAAAAAAATATCTGTGAAATCGAAAATTAGATAAAACAGAGCTTTAGTATTTTATTAACATGACTACTTGAAAAATCGTTCATAAATGTCAAATTTCAATAAATCGAAAATTAGAGATGGAAACTAATTTTACAATTAGAATGAATTTGTGAGAATTTTACATTTATTTTACAAAAACAATTGATATTCGATTATTAAAACATGTCGGGTTTTGTTAGGACGTTATGTCATCTAATGTTTTATTGAATATCTTCCTAACTTTAGATATCTACATGGCATTATTAACCATTTAAAATTGTTTATCAACCCAGGAAATCGATTTATGTGCAACCACAATAATGAAGTACTTTTGAAATCCAGTTAGTTCATATAATTTTTCTCTAAATTTATAATTCTTTTTTAAAATTAATTTTGATATGAAATTTTAAAAAATATTCCTGAAATTAAAATATTAAAATTAAGATGAAAATTTCATCAAAATGGAATTAGATTAAAGTGCCCATAATTTTTTGTTATATTATTTATTTATGTTTTATTATGTTATTTTCTAAATACCCTTATTATATTATATTTTAATAAAATAACTTTTGCTTAATTTGTGTTTCAAAGTGGTTTGGAATTGCCGTCATCCATTGAATAGCTTTTGACTATAATGACCTTGTTTAAAAGGGCAACCAAAAAGTTCCCACTGAAGATGCAAATTTTAAAAATGTGAGTAATTCACATTGTGCTGTCCCGCAATAGCGTTGAAATGAGTGTCTTCAGTACCAACTTTAATAAGAACAGTAGACAGATAATCCGTTGTTTTCATAACAAGCATGAATTAGGCATTTGTATTACTCTACTATAGATTATAATAGTGAATTTGATTTGATACTTGCAAGACGAAGTATCTCTTGAATTTCCCTCACAATTGCAAAACATCATAATAATTGGTAGAGTCAGGATTAAAGTTAGTAATTGATATGGATTGTGTTAGATCATTATATACAAAAAATTACTCTTCTAGGCCAAGTTCATTAATAACATTAAAAACATAAGAAATGTTAAAAAATTGTCGAAGTTGCATATGCCTAAAAACAAAATCAATATTTCAAGATTTGATTCATCATGACTATATCCATTAGTAAGGTAGTTATTAGTATTCGGAATGATGTCCTTTCACTCAATGGAACCACCACAGCCCAACGATATTAAGGAATAAAATTTGGTGGAAATCCAGTTTCCGTTTATTTTCATGGATATACTCTTGTTCGAAAGACTACGATTTGTGGACAGCTGAATGACATAAAAGCAAATCATTACTCCTCAATTAACCTTATAGGCTGTTAGTGATAAATCAGATCATTAGAATCAAAATAAATTTTTAAAAAATTTGGAATCATTAAAGATTTGCCTTTATATTCCATGGTCCTGGAAAACACCTTTAATCGGGTCCAGCCAATAGTTAATTTATTTTATTCTTTCATAGACAAGCAGAACCCAACAGCAGTTATCAACATTTACTGGTAAAAACAGCTTAAATATTTGTTGATAAACTATAAAAGTATCATAGGGTATTTTGTATTTGTTTATGATTTCGGACATAATAATCGTATCAATGAAATTAAAATACATCAATATCAAGATTAAATGATAATCGATAATTAAAAAATCAAATCATTAAAGTTTATAAAAATCGAATCAGTTTGGATGGGCCTTTGAGAACTAGTAACTCATTCTCACAAATATCCTATAAATAGTTTTGTGCGTCTGTGTTTTTTAGGTGGCTTATACTTTACATGTGAAATTTCATGTTTTGTTTGGTCTCCTGGAAAGAATGCTTTGTATGTGTAAGTACGATATGTGAAGACAATGTCTATACTGGTACTCTTTAAACAAAATTTCTAATAAATGATGAAATCTTGATGTTACCCTGAAGAACATTATATTATTTATAAATATAAACACAACCACAGCACACAATCCTTATAAAGAGATTGAAATACATATTGAAATCCAACAGCCTAAATAATAATAAAATATAAACACCAATATTTAGCTCACCATTAAAATAGTGATGATGAGACACTAATATTGCTGGGTTTTTATCTTTCATATCTGAATTTTGGAGCATTTTATCTACTTTGTAGTCTAGATTTCCACTAAAGTGTTCACAGCAATTAAGTAAGTTAAGTTAATATTGTTTGAAACTAAATCTAAAAACGTTATTTTGAACTTTATTACATACGAAAAGGGGTAATTTTAACAAATATTATTAAATAATAAACTAATTAAAAAGCTACAAAGAAATTAGGTCACTAATGAATTGATAAAACAAATGACGAGTATTTATGAAAATTAAATTAGTAAATTTATTAAACATGTTTTAATATTAAGTGGACTTTGTTGAATAACAGGGAAAATTGAAATTAAAATGATGATAGAAAAATAAATATTTATACTTCACCTTAACAAGAAGACCAAGATTGCTTGAATCTGTATGATCGTGGTATACAATGTAAATCTCTTACGATTCCAGATCAAATTATATGACTCATTCCGCCCAAAAATAACAGAAAATGTGCAATAATCATTATGATTTCAATAATGTATCAAGATATAACAAAAAGTACTTCAACAAAAAATATATTAGGAAATTCTATTAGATTCATTCCATGTGGTTTATCAAAATCAATATCATAAAAAATTGAAAAAGGTAAATATGGTTCTTCTATTTCAAAATGTTTAATTCTACAGCAACGGATTTAACGTGAGTATGAATTTCACAATTATATGATAATGGCTCTCAAGATAGGCATTTGCAAATCCATATGATTCAAGAATTTATATAAATAATTGAGCAAACATCAAGGTGTAAAACTCAAAAATGAAAAAGATTTTGTTAGCAATTAAATTGTTAATGCTCGTACATCTATGTAAGATTTGCAGTTACTATGTCGATTTTGTTTTTCATTAATAAATTTGATTTTCAAAGGTACATCAATTTGCAGCGACGCGTTAGACGAAGAATTTGGTACAAAATTTGAAATTAACTATTTGTTATCTTTATTAATGGTTTTTTAGAACGATATTGTGTACAAAACGAAGCTTGTTACTTTGTTTCGAAATTTAAAACGACTTATGAAGATGCACAATCGATATGTGAACAAAAGATTCACCAAAGCCCTGCACCACTTATTGAGAAAGACAAGGTTTTTTCAACCATAGACAAGATTTTACAATAATAAATAATAATTGTAGATTGTTTTAGTAAACAAAACTAATAAGAATAGCTATTGGGTGGTCGATCCTGCTAAAGAACCAGGTGGAAGGTAAGATATATTTATTTTAATTTATGGAATCCAAATTCAGTAAATAAAACATTTTTACAGGAAAAATTACATTATTATTTGACTAAAAATAAATCAAAATTTCCTTTTAAAGATTCTAAAATTATTAAAAGGTTTACAATTTCGTACCAAAGAATATTTTCAGGCTAAATTTAATTGTCAATAAAAGAATTATACTAATGTAAATTATTATCGATAACATGCTGAAATATTGTAGACATTTTGGATCAAGAAAGAAATTCAATATCAAATTGAAACCTTTCAAAAGACAGAAAATAACTACAGTAGGCCATATAAAAATTGCTAAATTCAAACATGCATTGTTGCGAATTCTGGAAAAATACTCCAAAATTCTAGAAGAATCAAAGTGGTTTGCTTTTCTTAATTATTACGAAGAGAGTGATCAACCAGTTATAGAACACAGAATAAAAACATTTGTTAAATTAGTAAACAAGAAAGATTTTGACTATATCGATAGAGATACGGCTGAATTCATTACAGAAGCTGTGGCGAAATTAATAGAATACGAAACAAGATATCTCATTGATAATATGTATGATGTTAACAAAAAATTGTCACTATTCAAAAGATTTGTGAAATACATTTCATTACTGGAAGAAATAAATTGGGAAGAATTGGTTAAAATTTATGATGAATACAGGAGTGATGAAATAATAAAACGAATGAAGATATTCATCGATTCCGTTAGAAATTTGCAATTAGAAAATTTAGATGAAAATTCAATTGAATTAGTAAGACATATTGTGAAACCAATATTAAAAATCAAAATAAGAATTCTTTTCGATCATGATCAAGATAAGGAAAGAGCCCAATCAATTATGGATACATCGAAAAAATATGTAAGCATATTAGAACATTTAAAATGGAAAGAAATCGCAGAAAAAGTTGAAGAAAGTAAGAAAAAAGAAATAAAAGAGAAAATAACGACATTCATGGAATCAGTAAGACAAGGTAAAAAGGAAAATATTAATATCGAATCAATAAATTCAATAAACGAAATAATAACGATATTAGAGACACTACAAATAAAGTTAATATACAGTTTGAAAAATAATAACAACATTTACAATGCAATAATAAACGCAAGTAAAAGTTTTATAGACATAATGCAAACATTAGATTGGAAAAATTTGATAAAATATTTCGAAGAAAAAGTTAGAGGAGATATTGATAAAAAAATTAACACGATTATCAAATTGAGTAATGAAAATAAAGAAAGTAAAATAACTATAGATTTATTGAATAATATACATGAAATTGTCACACATTTCCAAAGGATTACAATCAGAGAAGCCTGTAATTGCGATACCTTTGAAAAAGCAGACGAAAATTACGAAAATCATATGTTAGTTGTACAATATTTGATGAAAAATAAATGGAAGGAAATGGTTCAACACATACATATCAATAAAAGACATGAAGTCATAGAACAAATAAAATTATTTATAAAACTTGTGAGGGACAAAGAAATTAACAAAATAAATGGCAAAATGCAAAACGAAATCATAAAAATAGCAGAAAAATTAACTGAAATACAAATAAAACAGGACAAAAATAGAATATTCCGAAACATAATCACTTATTTTAAAGGATTGCAGTGGGAAAACCTTTTAAAATATTTCGATGCAAATCAAAGATCGGATATTACAGATAAAATAAAATCAGCTATCAATATTGTCACAAATAAGAATTATGGAGAAATAACGAGTGATTTATACAAATATATAGAAGGAATTTATCACAAATTCAAGCAATACGATATTGAACACGAAAAACCAAGCCATGTCACTGTCACTGATAAACATAGAGATTTTGTAAGTAGTGTTCGATTCTTACAAGGTGCTAAATGGGAAGGGCTTTTGAAACATTTTGATGAAAAAGAAAGACCCGAGATCAGAGACAAAGTGAATTTAGCTATAAAACTCGTTCATAATAAGGAATACAATAAAATCGATGATAATTTACACAAATTCATTCATACCGTCACTAAAAGATTTAAAAAATTTGATATCGATCTTTACAAACTAAGTGAAAAGAACATTTATGATATCACTGTAAAATTAAATCAATTAATAAAATGGAAATGGAATAGTTTGATGATATATTGGCATGTTATTATCAGGTCAGAAATAGAAAAATATATTGAAAAATTTGTCAGTGCCGTTGATAAGAAACAATTTGATAATTTAGATTTAGAAAGTTTTAATAAATTTGTTCAAATTTTTGATACCTTTGCTAGAATAAAGAAATCTCTTGAACATGGATATATTTTCAATTTTAAATCCGACACTTGGGAAAAGCCTAAATCACATATTTTAGACTCAGTAACTGGTAAATATGTTTTACCACCGACAGCCATAGCTGGTTTAATCGATAAAGTTACAAAATTATTAAAATATGATTGGAAGACTCTTATAGAGTATATTGATGAAAGCAATCGTAAACAAATTTCCGTAAAATTCTCTACAATTATTACACTCATTGAAACGAAGCAGTTTGACAAAATTACTGTTAAATATCTCAAATTTTTCGAACACACTTACAATACATTTGCACAGTTATATCATCTAATCCAAAATGGATATGTTTATAATGTTCAATCTCAAGTTTGGGTAAGAAAAGTTCAAGTGAAATCAGTTCATATCGCTAAAACAGTTATTGATGTAAAAACAAAATCGGATCTAGTACAAAAAGTGAACCAACTAAAACAAATGAAATGGCAAACCATGTTGTCATTTGTCGACATAAATAGTCGTCAACAAATTAGCGAACATGTTACTAAAACAATTACAACCGTTGAAAATGAACAATTTTCTCAAATCACTGTGGATCATTTTAATACTTTCTCGAGTGTTTTTAATACCTTTTCTAAAATGAATACGTTCTTGCAAAGTGGATACACGTTCAATACGGAATCTAGCGTATGGGAAAGTTCAGAAAGTTCGACAGTTGAAACTATTTCTCGTAAGAAAAGATCACTATTGTCCGAATTTCGTGAAAAAATAGCTAATAAAATATCGAGAGAATTTCATTTATTTCGTGAAACAAAGAATCGACTTGGTGACATTCTTCGAAAACCTCTAAACTGGTTAAGCTCGAAGTATTTTTATTTTGATATATATTTACTTTTATGATACTATAATTCCCTTAGGAAACTTTCAATCTTTAATCCGTACCGATTATGCACTTACGTGAGAAAAAGCGGCAATGAATTCTTAACAAAATTCACAAATTGTGGAATAAAACAACAATTTATTTGCAAAAAGAAATTGAGTTAAATAAAACACTCTAAATTGCATTTTGATTGATATCTAATGCTTATATATTATACTTTTATGTCATTACTGAAAAGATATTTTATAATGATTCTGAGGTTATAAAAAAATTATATTAAGGTTACATTTTTGTGCAAAAGGTTAATTTTTGGGCTAAGGTATAGACTACTCTGAACATTGTTTTATCAAACTAATTTAATCTAAAAGTTGACCTACATATTATGAATA
>JBBMOY011117552.1:0-10639 GCA_037951405.1 Platydemus manokwari
TAAATAATAAAGCGTTTAATTGTTTTGATGCCATATTATGAGTTTAAATATTAATTTTATATATGCTATTCTTTTGTTTAAATAAATGAGATTCATGCATATCATCCTCCATAAAATTACTTTTTAACTATGCTTTTTAACTAGAAAATTGATTCTTCTAAATTCACCAACAGATTTTAATCCTCACAAATGTTAGATATTTTCAAAACAATTTTATAATCACTCAGGTCACCAATTATTGATTTTTTGAACAATTTATTCCTCACAAATTTTCATTTGTCAAAATATTTTTAAAGTAAATTAATCTACACTCCTGGCACCCATTGATGTTTTTGGGGCTTGTTTTGTTTATTTATTCTTTTATTCTATCAGTCTCTTTAATTCATATAAGATCATTGTTGTCTTGATCAGTCTCTATGAGTCATAATAAACCCCAAAGTACAATCTATTAAAACCTTATATTGGTTCTTTTTTCACCTCGCACAAAATATTAAATGGAGATAATATGTGTGGCAACAATTATCTTGATGATTTTAAAACTAGTATGCTCAATATTGATTTATAACTATTAACCTCAATCAATGACGATCTCGTTTTACAATATGTTTATTAATATAACAACTATTACAACTAAAAACCGAATATATGAAAATGTTACCAGTAAACACGGATTATAAAAATGACAATGATTTTACAATTAGCTATTATACTAAGCGACCTTATCAAAATTCTGGACAAGAACACGGTTAATAAACTCTTTCTCTTGAAACAAAACCTTCACCTATCAAGGACATTGAAATAAACTCGATATTAAGAAATATTCGATGACTATAATGCGAATCAATGGTTTAAATAAAAATCGGACTTACGTTACAAGATCAATGGCATATACAAATGGCAATATGTCTGTCGAAATAGGTAGTGATTAACATATCTCTGAAAAGGGGCAAGATTGTGATTTTTGAACCTCTATTTATACGTTTTCACAACTGGATTTTAATTGTTCCTAATTCTGGTTTATTTTGATAAATTTTATTTTATTCAATAGGAATTTCATGTTTGATAAAATTCTTACCCACGAATACATTTTATATTATTAAGCCCTTAGGTAAATATAAACATTATAAATAATTTTCCTATACCTTAAACCGTGTACTTAAATATTAATATTACTATTTTATTATATTAATTACATTGTCTAGAAGTTCTTTTTGGAAACTAAAAACATAAATTAATATGCATGTTCATTCAGAGAGATAAAAATTGTTACATTGAGTTAATACATATTAGCCAAATATATAAAATCAATACATAATCGCTACATATATCAAAATAGTAACAATAAATGTTTAAAAATTGTCAATTCAGATGGAACTGTTGTACATAAAATATTGTTACACAAGAATTATTGACGAATTGTTGATTCCGTAACAATAAAGTTGTAAGATATTGAAGTGCAAAGTGAAAAATTAACAGTTACGAGATAAAATTGTAGTTGAGGATTCAACCAGAAACTAATCGAGACTGATTACGGCAGCTGTGATCCTAGATGTGAATTCATTCAACAATATATCAATTAGGATAACCAAAAAACCTGACCGTAATAAATGGATATAAGATAAATAATAAAATCAATAAACAATTATTAAATAAATAAGTAGAATATTAAATAAAAAGTTAAAATAGAAACAATAATAATAAAATAGCAAAACGAAAAATGCTATACAGTTTATGAACAAACAAAAGCAGGTAGTAAATTAACAAAGCGAGAAAATTGCAATGTATTCTATGAAACAAACATTTAAAATAGAGACATAACAATGGATAACATTGATAAAAATGGTATATGATGATTGTACAATTCTTAGCATTCATCCACAGAAATTTTATATCTATTTGGAAGCAGTGACCTTAAGAAGAAAAAATTTTCTTTACACTGGAAGAAAATTTGAAGTTTCTCAACTATGAAGATTTACGGGATTTTGAGTGAATGAAAAACCAACTTTTAATACCAGCTATATATAGAACTTTATTAATAATTCGTAACATTAAAGGCTTCATGTTGTTCCTCTACATCTCATTAAATTATCCGGTTTCTTAAATAAGTCTCACGAATATAAATTGTGGTTATTATTAATCTCTATTCAAAGCAAATAATATTAAAATTTATTGACTGTTGTGTACATACAGTAGCAAAACAATTTGTTGAAGCTGGACAAACAATTATTGTGTCAACAGTTAACCCATATAAATCCTTTAGTAAATATTCACTTAAACCTTTGTTGGAGTTTCGACGACATGATTTATTCAAATATGCAAAGAACCATCTATAAATGTTGATGAAAATTTATCTTTGTTTGATTCTATAATTAAGCCCAATTTTCATGTTTTGTACCAACGTATCATCATAATATTTTAATTATCTTTCATATTTATTAATACACGTCTTTCTGGAAGATCTAATCTAGTTGTGTTAATAAAGGATAAAATGTTTAATAATTATTATAATAATACCAATAATAATAATAATAATGATAATAATATCAATAATAATATAATAATTATTATAAAAATTGATAGCCTATATTTTTACTTGGCTTGGCAACAAAATAACCCTTCAATAAAATATTCCAATGAAATAGCATTAGATAAAATCCTTTGGTTAATAATAACGATGTTGAATTTAATTCTATAGATGTCCATATTATGAGAATATTTGCCCATAATAATAAATTAAATAATTCAATTGAATTGAAAGAATATTGCTGCATTAATATGGAAATTAGAATCAAATAAACAACAGCATAAATAAGCTAACAACATTTAGTTTACAGAACTATCTGTTACAATAAACTGATCTTAATTTGGAAACCACTACTGCAGTAGTTATCCAAAGTCCGTGAATCGAATAGTGTAAGTCATCAAATCAGCCAAACTCCTCAAACATCTTCGACAATAAAATACCCAGCAAATAACTTCGAGATAAATTTAATATTGCTATATTTCTTGAAATTTCTGAAAGATCATCCTATATATCTCTGTACCGGGATACTGATGAGGCCTATGGAAGGCCGAAATAGGACTAATTTTTAAACAAAAGGTAATTTATTTATTTATTTATTGTATCTTGATCACTTAACAATTTTATTAATCATTTGCTTTTCCAGACGTTATAGTCAATCTCTTGTTGTTCAAGTGTATAAAAGCATTCGTAAATTTCGTATTAAGTGTTTAACTGTATTTTAATATCAATAAAACAATATTTAAAACAAAAAGCGCTTCATTAATGAAGTTGGTAAGTGCCATAAGGTAACATCTCATTTACAATAAATTCATAACCTTCAGTATCAAATTATTACCTTTTGGTAAGGCTCGATCGAGGCTATTAGGAATAAAAGTCTTCGGACATGTAAAAGAGTTTATCGAGGTTAAGAAACATCCTATTATGATGTTCGTGATTACCTGTGGATCAAAAACAAAGACCCAAAATAAGCAACAAATTTATCATTAAAGCAGATTTGGTATGTGTAACTATAGCGCTTTATAGTTAGTGCAATATTTTCAACTTATGTTAATAGTATAAAATAATTCTTCGATACCTTCCAAATGTCAGAATAGTTACCAGCAGAATATCGGAACCATAAATATTTTATACAAGTGTTTTTCTGGAAATGAAAAATTAAATATAAGAATAATATCCGGTTAGCCATATAAAATGTGAATGTTTTCTTAAAATATTGTTTAGTTATCACTCAAAATTTTGTAAAAATTTGTGGTTAAGCAAATCATCTACAGGTGTTCTCAATATCGAAATAGGAATCTTCCAAACCTCTTTCAGACAGAAAATGTCCTTCAGGTAATTTTTATAATCTATTATTCGAAAAAGTTTGATTTTGTTCAAAATATAAATAAAATATATTTTTTTAGTATTTAATCCCATTTGAGTGTCGCAAAGAGTTGTTTGATTATTTCTTTGATAAGTTTGAGCGCATTGTGACAGCTCATGGATGGAATAATAATTTAAAAAATGCGGTTGCCGCTATATTTAAGGATTTAGTTAAGGCGCTAAGAAAACGAATAGTATTGGATTTGGATCTGCATATATATTATGTCAGGCAATTTGTGGACAGATATGTCAGTGTTCAGGTGAAGGGGCGCAAGAATATGCAATGCAATTAACCAAGTTAGCAGAAAAGGCATATTATGACACATTGATTACAAAGGATGGAAGAAACAGAATAATAATGGATCAAATCAAAAGGGGAATTAATAGTGCATTCAAGACTACGCCGGCAAAAGCGGGATGTTCAACGTTGGAAAATTTAATATTAAAGGCGCGTTGACTGAAATTAACTTGTGGGATGGGTTTCCCGCAGAGAATGTTGGTGCATTTGCGGAACCAGAGCGATTAAGTGCGCCGCCCAAGTCAAATCTTCCAAATCTCTTTCACACGGTAAATGTCCTTCGGGTAATTTATATTCTTCGAAAATGTTTGATTATGTTCAAGATATCGATTTCTTCTTTACCATTAAATGGAGGAATTCCTTTTTAATTCAATATAGAAATATCGATTATATTAAATAATTTTATACCTATTGCTATGGCAATCATTGTTGCTCCAAACGACCAAATGTCTGATTGAATCACATATGGTTGCTTATTACATACCTCTGGAGCCATATATCGGCATGACAACTCATTCGATTCTTCCGATCTTTTTAATTGGAATGATTTATCTGAATCATGTTCGTATTTTGTTACACCAAAGTTTGTTTCGCCCATTTAGCAACTTGATGTTCCGATAATAGATTATCTCGATCAATATATTTCTTGATGAATCCCTAAATATAAGTACTTTATTTATATAAATGATTCTGGAATTTTCCCTTTAACTCCATCATTTCCATCTCAATATAAAAGTGTTGATCTCTTTTATAAGCACCCTTCATTTGAACAAATCTCGGATGTGATTTCGTTGTCTGAAAGGTGGCCAATTCATTTAAAAAAGCCTCATTTTTCATCAGATCAGGAATCAGTTGATATCTTTTCAAAATTATATCTTCTTTTGTATATGAATTTTGACCTGTGAATATTTCGGAGAAATCACCTTTATTAATGGGTTCATTACTTGTGATATCGATTTTGCTAATACTAGACCAATTTATTATCCATACATATATGTTAACAATGAACTACTTCATCAAATGACAAAATTGTATCTCTAAGCCATGTTCAAAATCCATTTGAAAAATGAAATGAGAGTCTCATATATTTTTTATTGCAAAATAAGTCATTCTCATCTGAAAGAAGTTTTATACATATTTTTCCATAATTACTAAAATCGTATCAATATTGCTGTATTCGATCTTCAGAGGACCTACATAATCGAAAATCGATGGTATCAGGAGAGATCCGGTTTTTCTGTAATAACTATGATAATTGTAAATCAATTAATAATATCCATACACATCAATCACTTGTATCCAATCATAATCTTTCAAATCTTTTAGTTCTCTCAAATCATTTAACGAATCTCCACAATCATGAAAAATCTTGTAAATCACTGAGATCGAATAATTTTGCAAACATTGTTACTAAATCTGCAGCTTTTTTATTTTTGGTAATCAACACTGCCGAAGATGTCAAACGGAGCAGGAAACTGACGCTCATATCTTCATTCATTGTTCAGCAGTTCCTGGTCTGTCATCAAAAAGAAACTCAGTTATTCTAGATCATCTCGGCAAGTATCTTCAATCACTCGGACTGGACACGGACATCGACACAAACCCACCGGAAAGTATTACTAAACTACGTTCGGATCTGATTATCAGAAACATAGAAAAAAGGCACGTGTACATCATCGACCTTAAGATCCCCTTCGATATTATTGAAAACTTCGAAATCCATCGAATTTTGAATTACGAAAAGTACCGATCAATTGCTTCAGAAACGAAAAGCAGATACGAAACCTCACTAGATGTACTATGCATAGGAGTACTTGGCTCATGGGACCCCAAAAACAACAAGGTTCTCAACAACATTGGTCTCGATAAACCCTAGATCACATACATCTCAGGATGTTAATTTTAGACAAACCTTTCTTGATGCAAACATCATTGAAACTGGCACATTCTTTATCATTCATGTAAAATGGACTCAATTTCGGACATTGACAAAGACAATATGGTATATAAGAAATTAAAATACAAATTAAGATTCTAGTCATGATGTTGCACTTAAAGATTTTGATTCAAATCCCAAAATGTAAGGTCAATGTTGATTCATTCAAACTTTTCAAATTAATATAAACAATATTTTCGGTCGTATATTTAGTAGGAATATGTTTAAGAAAAATTACTCAATTTAAATAAAAAATATAATTTAATTTAATAAATGATTTAATTTTGATTCTAGTTTGATTTTAAACTTATCTTTAAAGTATATTGTTTCGGAATAATCAATTTATACATTGTATTTAGCAATCACCATTAAGAAATTTTGATTTGATTCTGATCATGCTTTTTCTATAATTTTTACATAAAGCATATCAAGATATTTGTTTCGCTAAATCTATTATTTGAATTTTAAAATAATATTTTCAAAAATAATATTTTAATAAGTTTGTCTATTATGAGTTTCTATTTAGTTTAATTTATTTTAAAGTATCATTTTAATAATAATTAATAGAAAATTTATTATTATTATTATCTCTTAATTATAAATTCCAATTTTTTAGTGGTCATATTTACATTCATTTTTTATTTGTTCACTTAATTTATGCAATTCCACTTATCCGAAAATTTTCTATTTCTTTCTTGCCTCTTATATTTACTTTTAATTGATATACAAGTGCTGGTAATAACCGGATGGTTAATTTGGTGCTATATTAATCACTAATGATTCTTTCATCCTAGGTTATCATGATTGCTATTATCCTATTTTCCATGTTTGCACCTTTTCGATATTATCCCGCTTGTTGTTCATTATTTATGAATGAGTATTTATGAATAATAAACATTAATCGGGATATTGTTTTGTTTGTCGGATTGATTGTGACCTGCTTAATTCTGAAAGTTTTGATTAACGTTGTAAATTTTGCTTTTTCGTTCATTCATCTCGGTTTTTCATTGAATAGGTATTGTTAGATTGTTTTTTGTGTTAGATAAAATCAATCAAAACACCAGTCAAGTGAAAATGCCAGATTTTTGCCGAATATTCAATATTTGAAATTGCACATTCTATGACCAGGTTTCAGATTTTATTCTTCAGTACTCCAATTTTCGCCAAAATTGTTTCTGATGAGGCTGGAACTGTACCAAGCCTGTAATGCACGTGAGAAGCTCAAAATTTAAATATGGTTTCTATTAGGCTGTCTCATTCCTAAAATCGGTGTAATGGATTATTTTATTTTTGTTTAACTCCTTGAAGTGTTGTAGCGTATCAATCGAACATTTCTACATCAGTGACCAATAAATCGGTGCACCTTATTCTATCCGGTAACAATGAGCATATTTTATTTACTACTACAATAATATTTTTTAATCAATGACAATTAACAATTTTGTTTAGACGTGGATCATGCGTGTAGTTTGGTCATCAAAGTTCTCTGAATATAACGGTATACTCTCTATGTAAATTATGGCAAGTGGTACATTTGTTAACACCGTATTCATGAGTCTTTGAAATGTGGCTGGTGCTTCTGTAAATACAAAAGGCATCTTTACATAATCGTATAATCCCTGTTCTAGACAAAAAGCTGTTTTCTCTATGTCTTCTTCGGTGATTTTTACTTGATTATAACCCTTGTTTAGGTCCAGTGTTGTTTTATATTTTGCTCCGTTTAACTTATCAAATATTTCCCTAATGTTTAGTAGCCGACATACATCCTGCTTTATTTCCTTATTCAACTGCATGTAATCTACGCATAATCGGACTTCTCAGTCTTTCTACGTTACTGAAACCATTTATGTTTATATGATCACGAGCTTATCCGAACACTTCCATGTGGCGTATCTGCTTTTTCGCTTTTTCTAATATCTTATATGGCATTCTTCTACTTGGTAACTTTCTCATTTGTAATTTTTATCCTTTGTTGTATAAATTCCGTCGTCCCCAGATCATATTCATGTTTCGCTATAATATCATCATATTTACTATTATCTCTTGTAATCTTTGATTTTCTTTCTCGGTCAAGTTGTCATCCGCTACTTTGATTTTTAGATAGTGTCTTATTTCGCCCAACACCGCGAACTGGTTACTATAAATTACTTTAGCCTTTGCACATCTTCCTAATATCATTCCTGTTCGCAGTATTTTGAAGTTGTTTCCATAGTTGGTAACTCTTAACGGGTAGTATCCGTCCTGCCATATTGCCAGAACGGAACTCATCTGAATTTCATCATCCATCTGTCGTGATTCAAATAATTATCTTTTATTTGTAGCTTCCACCGGAATCATCAATACGCTTTCACATTTTGCCAATAACTGTACTATTTCTTGTATTCTTATACTGGGATATTTGTTTATATGATATTTGTAAAGTCTGTAAATCCAAAACCACCCTTGTAAATTGTCTCAACAAATCCTATCAATTCAATCCTTCCGTTACCACCTTAAATACATGATCTATCTGAATGTTTCCGCATGCTATATTTACCATCACTTTCCCAGTTGTCTCAATCCTTTTACTTCCTGCTCCTACAAGAACACCTTTATCTTTGTTAGATCGTACTCATTGAGTAATTTCTTTCTAATCATTGATGTCTCTGCCGCTGTGTCTATTAATGCTTTTTCTGACCTGTTGTTCATCAACACCGTCACTATGGGCCTATACCCTCTACCTGTTGCTGAACGTATGACATACACATGTTTTATATCTCTGACTAACGGGTCTTACATTTCACTCATCATTTGTTTTTCCGGATAGTATTTGTTCACGTTCCTAAATGCTGGTATCGGCTGTTTGAATAGCTTCTATTTTCTTCCTCCATATTTCATTTCCCAAACATCATACCCTGATGGGCAGTTCCAAGGCATTTCTTGTTTCATCATTGGATTATAGAACCCCTGATTCCTCACTCTTTAATCATACATCCCTTTTCTTATTGGACTGTACATTCATGATAAGTCAATATCATATGCTTAGCTATTGGTGGACATATGCAACATAGTATTTTCCATGAACATCCTAAAATCTCTCGTAGCGTTTTCCCCGTCATTAGTGATGAGAATATCATTTTAATTATTACAACTATGCAATATATTTCAAAAAAGAAAGAAAATATCGCTCCTATTTCTTGAGATCTTCCATATAGACTATTAAATAGACTTTTCATTGCCTGATTGAAATGGTCTGCCGATAACAGGGCTTCATAATTTAATGTTTCCTCTATGCTTCCTCCTGATTACTTTCTGTCGCTGTATTGGGAACAACATATGTTTTCGTGCTTTCTCTATGTTTTCTGCTGCATAGATTCCGCTTTCGTCCATGTCCTTAATTGGTTGAAATTCTATATTCCCTGTTACTCCTAAGCTTTTTAGTACTAATATACCGCTCTTGATTTCTGATTCTCTGTTGAAACCCATCTTCCATCATCTGTCTTAAATAATGGATCCATCACGTTTGAACACTCATCTATCTTTGCGGCCTTATAATTTTCGCTCAAAATGATTCTTATTACTAGTTTATGAATACTCGCTTATTATTGCATGTGATTGGCATCTCTTAGGTACAATATTTGTGTTTTCTTACCAATGAATTGTTTACCATTTTACACTGGAATGTATAAATGACTTATCCCACTACTCTAGAAAATGTGCCTTTATCATAAAATATTAATGGGCTATCAATTCTGGATGCTGCCGATGCCATTGTTATACCCAACATTGCTATCGTTCTTGAAAGTTCCGAGAGATCGTCCGATATATATAGCCGAAATAGAACTAATTTTTAAACAAAAATAGTTTATTTATTTATTGTATCTTGATCACTAAACAATTGCATTAACCATTAGCTTTTCCAGAAGGTGTAGTCAAACTCCTGTCTTTTAAGTGTTAAAAAGTATTCTTAAATTTAATATTAAGCGTATAACTGTATTTTAATAGCAATAAAATTGTATTTAAAAAAAATCGCTTCAATAACGAAGTTCGCAAGTTTCATAAGGTAATATCTCATGTACAATAAATTTATCACCGTCAGTATCAAATTATTACATTTTGGTAAGGCTTGATCAGTCTTCCTCAACGAATATATTTAAATCTCAACAATAATCAACCCTAAACCAACAATAATCAATCCTAATCAACCCATAAATTAATCAATTCTAAATTCTCAAACAAGCATTAATCAATCCATTAAACAACCATCAAACCAATCGTCAAATCATCCTTATCATCAAATAACGAAATTCCTGAACACTTCACTCAAATCATTCTCATCATCAAATAGCTAAATGCCAGAATCTACAAATCAATATCAATTCCAAAATTCCCAAATTGGTCATCTTCAGTTTCAAGTAATTCCACAAATTCCGCATCAATAACCGAAACAATAGCATTTGATTTTTGCCGTGATTGGATTTTTAACAATATTTAATATTTATTTTGTTATTTGTTATTCACTTACTTGCTTTTCTGAATT
>JBBMOY011117663.1:0-10637 GCA_037951405.1 Platydemus manokwari
ATCTTTCAGAATATTTCACATTAGACTCTGAAACAAAGTATTTATCAATAATCAATAAGATTTTAATTAAATACAGTTATTAAAAATTTCTGTAATGATTTCCACAGAATTTTAAAGAATTCTCGTCGATATTTATGACTTGCTATGAAATGTAAAATCAAAACACTTTGTGATAAAATAAAATCATCTAAAATGAATTAAAGACAGCACAACATTATTTATTGCAGACCACTTAACATTTTAAAATATCCAATGTATTATTTAAAACTATAAATTTTAAAATAACAACATACATTTTAGCAATACATATATTTGTTTTAATAAACAACTTAAATTGAATTTATTTTAAATTTAGTGCATGCAAAATGGTAAAATCAAAGAGAATTAATAAAGGTAATTCTTAACCATAATTTTAAACGCATGACTCATATTTTTTAAAGGAAAATCTGAAAAAACTTCCAAAGTTGATAAAAAACCAAAGGATCAGAAAATTACCTTTGTGAATACAGTTCGTTTTTATTATTTAGGAGTAAATAATTAGTTAAATATTTTATAAAGGTTAAAACTCTTATTGGACAATACAGTACTTTATATGCATTAAAAATTAATAACATGAGAACTGTGATTATTAAAAGAATTCGTGAAGATTTTAATGATAGCAAGTATGTCAACAAATAAGTTCAAAAACTCGATGTTTATTTATTAAATTTAGAATTGTTTTTGGTAAAAAGCGCCTCATTTCAATGGCACTTGGTGAAGAAAGTGGTTTATCTGAAGTTTTAAAAGAAAGTGATGCTCTTTTGTTGACTGAACGATCTTATGAAGATGTGAAAGAAACATTATCAAAATACAAATCATTAGAATTTGCTCGAACTGGTGCAATGTGTAATCAGACAGTTAAAGTTCTTGCTCAGCCTTTGAAAGCTTTCAATGTCGATTTGAAACCAACTCTCCATGATTTGGGAATGCCAGTGGAAATTAAAGACGGCGTTATTATTCTAATGGAAGATTATCAAATTTGCCAAAAAGATGAACAATTGACAAATACAATGTGTCGATTATTGGTGAGTTTCATTGTTTATGGTTTTTTAGTTCAATATTTGATTTCCGATATTAATTTCAGAAATTTTTCAATGTACAAACTGCTGAATTCAGTGTCGATGTTGTAGCCATGTCTAAAGATAATGATATCACCAGATATGATTTGTCCGCCTCAGAAACTGAAGAAACGATTCCATCAAGTGTGGAAATCAAATGCGAACAGTTGGATGATGGAAAATTCTATTTTATTCCCCACATCGTTGAAGACGTCATGGATTGTGAATAAATAAATTTATATTGATCGCTTCAACTTTTATTTTCAATCGTTTCTTTGATTATCTTTGAATAGTAATATTGATTGGCTTGGTGATTGATTTTGCAATTTTTCCATTTATAAAACAATAAAATAACATGCTGTTATACCATTTTTAATCTGATACTTTTGTATTTATCAATATTTGAATGATTAAAACATTAACCAATATTTTATTTTACAATTGAACCGTTTTTCTCCATGTTTTAGAATTAAAATTTGGCATCAAAAATCAATGGTTTTCCAAACATGATATTTTGTTAATAAAATGTTGTGTTTGTTTCGAATCAATATGATAGCATTATTTTAAACAGTAGCATATTGTATGTGATTCAACCAATCATATGGACGGATGAAGTAGAAGTTTTATGAAAAGTGAAGATTGTGATTTGTATGTATGTCTCGCAATGACTTCTGCATCTGCGTCCAGTTCTCTGTGTATGTTATAAATAATTGATATTACTTAGTTTTATAAATATACAGGGTTCTGATTTCAATTGGGTTGCTTAATGAAACCGTATTATATCAAATAATCTGAATAGAAACATATTAAATGAATACCAAGATGATACGATATCAATGTTTTAAGAATAAACAATGCAGTAAAAGGATCTAACTGTTCCCTGTGATAAAATAATGTGGAGTTATAAGTGTTCCCTTAAAGTTTAAGTGAATAAATTGGTAGACAACCCCTACCTATCTTTATTCGTATTCCGTATCAATATTATATTATTAAACCCTGGAATAATCAGTATTTGTTTAAGTAAATCAATAATGACAATGATAATCTCGACGTGTTATTTGAAGAAAGATTCAACGTTAAAAAACAATTAACGATCATTCGATATTCGATTAAATGTTGCATTTCTTGAATTTAATGTATTTTGAGAACCAATTCGTTTACATGTCGTAAGTGTCATGTCGCCATCTTGGAATTAATTAGGATTAAATTAAACTAGTGGTTAATAAACAACATATAATAATTAAGGCAGAATCCACGGTTAAATAATAAAAATTGCCTTTTGAAATTGTCACATCGATTGCACTCACGCTTGAAATTAGTTGTTTAAATACTATTTTTTTGAGACACACAAGACTCGTAAAAATTTATCAGCTCAGCCGATAGGGAAATGACTAAAATCGGTAATGAAGGCATGTGAACTCGAACATTCATTGTAATGCAAATCATTGATATTCTGTATTGCATTGTTCCATAGGACTTTTATAATTTTTTGTATAAGACGAAATTTTCAAAATTGGTAGATAACTCTCCATATTCGAATTGAATTATTTTTGTTACTATTATTTTGTAAATTCCAATATATAGTATTAACGGTTTGCATGCTCATAGTATATCTAATCGACTATAATTTTGGATTCAAAATATTTGTTGTCAAGTATTTGTATGGTTTTCTATTTCTAGAAATGTCTTCACATGGGTTAGTAAATCTCTCATTTATCGAACCAGTTTTAAACGTTGTATATTTCAGTAAATTAATATGATTGTTTGCTAGTGGTCTGACTATAATTGTCATTATTTTAAAAAGTCTACACAGTATCATGTAAAGCCAAATTTCCACAAGAATTACAATCTTCAATTGTAGTTCCTTTTTACGTAATAATTGAAAACACGCAAATGACGTAGATACAGCCAATGGCTTATATAAATATAGTAAGACAAATGGGAGTCTCAGAGAATGTAATTGCAATAACTGAAAAAATATACAACGTTTCCAAACAGCATTTGTATGTAAGGAGTACATCAAAGGAAACATAAATATAACATGAGAATAAAGATAAATCTATGAAACATCCATGGTACTTATTAACAATAAACACTTAACAAGGGTACTTCTATAAAATCACAATATCGCATGACATTGGCGTTGCTTCAAAAAATTAAATATGATTTCATCACTTGAACGCAGCAGCTATGATTCAAGCTTAAACCACCAAAATGTGCGTATGTTGGGATCAGCAAGGTTTGAAACAAACAAGAGAAAAAGAGAATACCATAATAATACATAAAAAGAGAAATACTAGAAAATCGTATGGATGTTGGTGTTTATAGAGTTATCCTATTATAAACAATTTACCAACAGTGATTGCATGAATTAGGTACTGTACAACATTTTATTGTGTAAATACGAAATAATATCTTTAACTTATGAATATATTTCAATCTCGTAAATACTTTTTCAGAAGATATTGGTTATTGAAGACTTGACACTAACATCCTCATATTTTATCGAAATTAGCACTTAATTTTTATGAAAACTACCCATGCAACAATAAAATACTCGGTATGCCCATATACCGATCAAAATTCAACTCTATTTTATTAAAAAAAGGAATAATAATTTATGTCAAGCATATTATTCATTCATTGCTAAAATGCAGTACATTTACTTGATAATTATTTGTGATATACCATGTATATATCTGAAAACTTTTATTGATTCGATATTAAAATCCCGGCTTGCTTGTAAACATATATTTCAATAGTGACACCAACTGGCTGAATAAAATAACTTTCTATCAAGCAAAGAAGTACATAGACTACTCTCAATCGAACAGAACCTCTCAAAGAGCAAACCGAATTACAACTAAACATCAATTACCCAATAAAACTATATATAATCCTTTAAAATTGTTAATACCAATACCAGTTAGCTTCACTTGATCTTTAATATCCATTCTTTGTCTTCTCTAATAAAAAAATAATAATTTAATGATTTTGTATAATTAAGGTGTAAAACTCCAACTAGAACGTCGGAAATACTTTTATTCTCAAAAATTTCATCTAAAAAAACTAAACAAATTATTCTGATTCTCCAATAATTTCTTTCAACAATGATTTAAATAATTCATTCCTGTGACACAATTTTCCAGATCGTTCCACCCATTCTCTGAATTCTTTCTCTCCAATGACTTTAGATTCTTTCAACACTTCCAACATTCGATGAAAATCAATAAGATTTTGAGTGACAGATGCGTGTTTCAGCATCTTATTCAACGGTATCACATTCATTTGACTTTTGATAATATGCCTCCAATTTTCTATGGATATTTCGTGAGCGAAATTAGAGAAATACTTATCGATTATGTGTTGATCCTTTTGGTTTTCTGATGAATTGATGAAATTTATGATCTGAAAAATTAAACACAAATTGATTAAGTATATTCAATGGACTTTTATACATTTGGAATGTCTCGGTTTTCTGGTGGAACTTGTTGTAATAAAAGAAAGTAGAGACTTTTCCACGCCGGATGGCTCATTGATTCACACGATGCTTCAATAACATTTTTACCCGGTAATTTCCAGGATTCTTTCCAACTCATCAAACACTGAATCGATTAATTATATATAAATAAGAAAAATTTTAAATTTTTTAAAATATTTTTAACGTTTAATTTCTTAAAATTTTCAAATTCATCTAAGTTGAAAGTAGTATAAGAGTTCTCGTTGAATCTTAGAGATCAACACGGAAAGGAATACTGGCAAACTGGTATCTCAGGCTTTTCGCTTTATTAATATCAATTAGAACCAACTTCAGAGGAATCTTGAATTCCTGGTTTACATACAGCTAATAAGTTGATGACAAATGATTGCTCTTTTCAGACCTAGCATTATTCCAATCATAGATATTTAAAAATCAAAATAGGAATCATCACAATGAGCATATTTCCACCAATAAAAGATTTCTTTCATCATCATTGACATCGTACAAATCCATTCATCAGAACTAGGATAACTACTGCCAAGCTATTTTTTCATTTCTTGCTATTTGTTGGAAAAGTGTATCGTAACTTATTATTTCGATATAAAACCACAAGTCTCAATCGTTGAATTTAATCGGTTTTTGTCAGTTGGCCAAAAAATTCAAAGCTCTCCATTAGAACACGATTCTACCACTATGCATGGCTATTAGTAATTTGTCTACAAAATCCAAGGAATTGAAATATGGGATTTTTGTGATCAATTTCAAATAATAAGACAATTGAATGAATCCGTTTTTTGTCTAATATGATTTACAGAAGTAAATGCAATGAAAGAATAAACGAGTTACTGTTAAGAAGTATAAAGAGTGAAACAAACATAAAAAATACATCATTGATTTTATATGTATTCTCATTTCATCAATAATTTCATCAATGAAAAAAACATCAAGTTCAAAATCATTTTAATGCCTACACTTTGATAAATGGAGTTCAGTTTTCAATTATAAGATTCTATCAAGAATCATGATAAATTTCTCCAATACTTCTATTTGAGAATTATCTGGGAACATCCATCATAATTCTTCAAATGCAATAATTCAACAACTGACTATCTTCACATCCTTGACATAAAATGATCAGGAATAAATCAAATCGATAAAATTTAATAGTTCCCGTTAGATAATATCTGATATTATAAATACTCACAATAAGTTTTTCGATTAAAAAGTTATGACGTCATGTTGTCTTCTTAGTAGTGGCTATGCCGAAATTGATGTGCTCATTCGAGCAAGACAAAATGAAAGGAAAAACATATTTCTAAATAGTCCCAGAAGACACAAGAGATGCTAGTTTCAAGATAGACATTCTTCGATGGTTCATCGCAAGAACCACCAGGAATGGTTACAAATAAACAAATAAAATTTCCAACCAGATGAAGTTATTATTTGCATTTGATATCTTATTAAAAGGATATCCTGAAGAGTTATGACAGGAATCTAGTCTCAAATAATCTAGTTCACGGAAACTTTCAAATGTCAAATGAATGAATGACAATGTTAAAGCACTTAGACGAGAGATTCGACGAGAAATGCAGAAACTATGGCCTTCGTGTACGTAAACTAGTTACAGAAGTGTTTGAAAAAAATATATCAATAGAGGAAGACACAATTTGTTTTGACTATGTTTTGCATGGACGAATAGATTGGAAATAGAAGAAAGAGACGTGAAGAAGCTTAAGAATTGTTCGCAAATGTAGCAAAAGAAAGGTGGTAGACAATTGAGCGATTTATGATTAACAAACTTGATCGAGCATGAGATCCGAACTTAAGTAGGAAGAAATTGCACAAAATTCTAGATGGCACCCGATAAATCTAGAGAAGGAAATTCAAGATTTGACAGAGAATCTTTTGGAAAAAAGTGTTATTGCCCCGTGCAAAAGCCATTGGAATCAACTTTTAATAGTAGTTTCCAAGAAAGATTTATCAATAAAAGTGTGCCAAGATTTCCACTACCAGATACTCAAGAGTTATTGGATTCATTGAATAGTGCAATAGCTTTCTCAACGATAGACTTGGGTCAAGCGTACTATCAAGTCGAGCTTGAGAAAGATTCCAAGTTAAGAACAACTTTCAGTACAGAGATGAGATAGTCTTGTTTCAATAGGCAGTCCTTTGGATTTTTTACCATTCCAGAAATATTTCGGAGATTGATGAACACAAAATTTAGAAATTGAATTTTAAAGCCGTTCTGGACGACATATTGGTTTATGGTAGAACAATTGATGAACACTGTTCAAGACTCAAACAAGTTTTAAGTTAATAAAGTCTTCACACATGTTTACGAGATCACGTTTTCAAAGTGTTCTTTCCAGTTAGATGTATCGGTACTTCAAATGAAATAAAGTAAGAATTTCGATATTTTTCAATGCTTAAGAGTATTATTCACACTATTGTAAATCAATTTATTGATATGAGCACCTAGTATCGGGAATTTCGTAATAAAATGAAGAATCTTATTTATTTTTCCAAACCAATTTAATCACCTTCAAAGTAATCCCCTTCAGACACAACACACCTATGATAATGCAATGTCCAATTTATGAAATGGTTATTAAAGTTGATTTCTGAGATGACCTTCAGTACCTTGATAAATTCGAGCTTTTATCTACACAATCGACTTGAAATAATTTTCCTGGCGAGCTAGTTTAGTTTACTGAATATCTAGATCAAGTGCTAAGTTAGGTGTTAACGGTGGTTTTGGAACAACATAAATTTAAATTTTTGATGAAGAAGTTTCTAAGAATGCTTTTGGTACCAAAAAGTTTTGGTTGGTCTAAGGTACAAAACCTATTTCAAAATATTATGGACTGATCCAAATAAAATGCTTATGGCATCAGCTCGGTTTCTAATTGTCAATCGATAATTTTAACCAATAAAGATTTTGACATGGAATTTGACACTGACGTCATCCATAGTGCTTTCAAACTAAAAAAATATTTGCAAGAATCGATAAATCCACGAATTTTAATTTCAAAATTTCAGGCCATATATGATCGCAATAGTATTTATGCAAAATACCTCATTTATAAATAGAAATAATATCGATCAATTTACTTGTAATCGTATTAAATAGCTCTGACAACAAGCAGAAGAGCAAACATTATCTAAGATGTGATGAGGAGAATTGAATGGATTTATTCCATTGAATGGATAAAATTGATTTAAAATCTCATGAAATCGCAATGATTTCAGCCATGATGGAATCTATTAAAAATTAACAATAGAATTAACGATTAAAGAGTATTTTACTCACCTTGCGACATAGCGGATTGGATTTGTGCGGACAGAATTCCACTGTATTGAAACTGAATTCATGATAAAGAATAAGAAGTTGATTAATGTAATTTGTGTAATCGTCATTGTTGGTTATGTTTTGAGTAGTATTTATGATTGTAGAATATTCCTGATGAATATTTTTCAAACGGCCTTCACAATATTTACTGGTATTAGGAATAATGCCACAGTCTTTCAATGTTTTGCGTAAAAATTCCTCTAACACCATGATGTGAGAACATTGTCCAACCTGCATAGAACCATTACTTATTTATAAGTGAAAAATTATTTTTAAATCGTAATAAAAATCGATGTTTGATATTTTTTGCACAGAATACAGAAATGTATATAAATCACGATCAAAATCTGATTGGTAGATTAATTTTAGAGAGATATTGATTGGGTGAGATACAAAAATGCACACACAACACAATAAGCCTTTAATTTACACGTGAAATTTTATCATTATTTTATTATTGTTACTATTATTAGAATTGCAGATTATAAGCTATTAGTGAAAATTGTGTGAAAACTTGCTATAAAATTTTATAATATGGTATAAATTTATTATGAAACAATCGCTGGGAATGCTCATTTTGTTAAGATGGAATTGAATTTATTTTTTGAAAAATCAATAATCTTGTGCTACAACAATTTTACAAAATGACATCTGATTCATCCAAAAAAATTGATATTCAACTAAAGGGATTTCCAAATGATTTATATATTTCTAATAAGTAGAATATATTCTTTAAAAGAGTATCTACGAACTTCACGGTTCCAAAAATGGATAAAATTAATGGTGTATTGTTGTTCGGTGAATAAGGAGATAACTTTAATGAAACTGTCATAATAAAATACTCAAAAGTTTTGATTTCAAGGATAATTGCTAGTATATCTCTTGAATTCAAAGATGTGTAAATGTGTAAAAATATTGATTGTTCCCTCGGAAAATATTTAATTATAATTTGATCTTGCCATATTTTCAGTTTGATTGAAGAAATAATTATTGTTTTCAAATCATTTATAAATGTCAAATATATGGATTCCAGTTTTCATTGAAAACTGTTGGCACAAATTTTGACTGCAAAATCGATATTTTATCTCGATGCAGTCGAACTTTATTAATGACACCCTAATTGAAAATTCGTTTAGTGCTTATTATAGAGCACCACTAATTTATATCAGTAAAAATTATTTAAACAAACTCACATCACTAACAAATCGTTAGAGATAAATAAACCACTTCATAATGGGCCTTTAAAATAGTCACCTGTAGAATGGGAACTCTTCTAATAATAGAGTCCAAAAGACAATCATTTCATTAAATAATGTTATGTTTATTTATTAAATTAATAATAATAATAATAATTATTATTATTATTAAAAAAAATAATTATAAATAAAATTATATTTACTTTTTTACCAATCTCTAAATTGGTCAACTCATGATCGTTATTATTATTCAGAAAACACGAAACAACGATGCTGGCATAAATTTGCGGATTAAATAAATTCAAAGCCTAAACAAAATCAAAATCAATTCAAACATTTCATCCAATAGAAAAATCAACCAATCCGAATGATGTATGACATTTGTTGTGGAAAATTAAATGAGGTTGAGATTTTATGAGCTTCTTAATAGCTTTCTAAAGGATACGAATCAACGAAATGAAACTTGTATGACATGGCATACCTGATCCAATTTCGCCAATAGCAGTCGAACAAGATCATAATCTCCATGAGCTGAATAGTAAAGAATTTTGATAAAAATCGATTCGAAATCTACTGGATCTAATCCTTCAATAATTAACAAGTCTGCTTTGAGAAAATCTATAAACGACAAATGAAAATTATCCACAAATTCAATGACATGAAAACCTTCGATACTATTGGTGGTCATTACATCGAATAATAAATAAACGGAACACTCCAGAATTTTGATAAGAATCCATCGAAAATGATCCTATTATCACATAATATTAAAATCTTTTACAGAAAATTTGTATTAATTCTGTACTATAAAATAAATAAAGCCAATCTGGTGGAATTAACCGTTGAATTTGAAACATTCTGTCAACTTCTACTAACTTAACGGAAATAGACTCAAATTGCAAGGCTAATTTTCTATGAGATTTTTGCAATTGTAGGCGGTTCTGTTTGGTTTTCGATTTTTAAAAAATACGAATAGAAAAAAGTACAGAAAACGTTCTTAATTGAAGAGATTGAGAAACTAAATTTTGATGAAAGAAGTTGATTTATTAAAAAATTTGATAAAAAGTTATCTGTGACCAGCTTTATTTGGTCTGGCAATCCAGTACTGGTTTGAAAATTTTAAATCATTATTAACATTCATAAAAAATCTCACGTTACAGTAAGCATTTCTCCAATGACGAATGGGATCAATTTTTAAAGTAAAACTACTATTTGATACCCAGATTTATTCTATTTTTTTAAACGTGGCGTTTATTAAAAAAAACATCCTATATATATCACCAGAGCATAAACAAATCAATAACTTTAAAAACTTTAATTGAGAAAGGTAAATCCAGGGGTTCACCATGGCTTTGATTTATCAAAGGCTTTTGTAAATGGATTTCTTTTCCATTTTGACAGATTGGTTTCAGTAGTGATTTTCGCTTGTTACTAGTTCTATTATTAGGTTGTTGGGAAAATAATGGCCGTTTTTGCATTGCATATTTAAACTGTTAATATTTAACTAAAATCAT
>JBBMOY011117774.1:0-10637 GCA_037951405.1 Platydemus manokwari
ACTAGTGTCATGTTTACTAGTGCCATGTTTACTAGTGTCATGTTTACTAGTGTTATATTTACAGGCGCCAGACTTTGAGACCATAGGGGAGACTATGTTAATTATGGGCGATGATTTTTGTTCGAAGGATATTGGAATCAAATGTGCTTGTTGTTTTAATATTGCTGTTTTGTTAACGACAGGGGTCTCTGCTACTGGTGATACAAGCGAACTTGAGATATTGGATGTAGTTTTATCCAGGTCAGAGTTGACACAAAACAATGGTTCGGATTTAATGACAGGATTTGGAAAGGCTGAGATCATAGATGATGAAGGTGTTGATAGTATTGCTGTTGATACCGGAATCACAGATTTTGATTTAACACTTGCACATTTTTGGACTGGATTACGAGAGTGAGAATTCGTGGTAGTTGATAAAGGAATGACGATTTCTTGGTTTGCAGATGCAATCGGATGTTCCGGGCTTCCATCTGGTAACTTTACTGCACGTTCTTTTAGATCGCAGCACATATCCAGTTGTTTATTCACAAGTGTGGACGGTTTAGGTAGAGATTTCACCTTTAGTCTGCGTGTTTCTGAGATTACGTAGCAAATAGTCATTGGCTTCTCCTGGGGAAATAGAGTACACATGCGGTACAGATCGTGTAGTGACCTGACATTGCATACAATCACATTTATTACAGAACGTTAAGTGACCTGACATTGCATGCAATCACATTTAGTACGAAACATTGTGGAAACAGGTAGTTCTCAAATTTGTATATTTGACGCAACCCCATGACACATTTTACCATAAAGTGACGCCTTCCAATTTCCATAAAATAAATTAAAGTACATTGGTGATTGATTGTAGAAACAGTTCAAAAATTAAAAGATTATCAAAAGATTTTTTCAATTTAATATTCACAAAAAAGATGAAATATCTGTCAAATTAATATTAGCTTTAAAATCTTGTTGAAATTTACAGTAAGATATTTGGAAAGAATTTTCAAAACAGTTCAAGGAAAACTTTACAAATGAAGAACCTTGGTTGCCTCGGATTTAAAACGAATGCAAGTAATTTAAGCTGAAGGCTGCAAAACCCGGTTTTTGATTAATTTTTGAATTTAAGAATTCGTTATTAGATGATAAATATTTTAGAAATAATGTATTTGCATCTGTGTTTATTATGATGAATTTTATCGTATAAATTTATGTGTATGTTGTATAATTGTTTCGTATTATTTCTGACATCAAATGTCTTGATTTCATGGATTGATAAATCATGTTGAATGGTTAACAGTGTCATATTGATAATCGATGGTTTGAAGATCGTTTTAAGACCACCTATAAAACGTATAAGTAATTCATCTGACCTTACCTATCTTTAATTAAATATAAAGCAACGTATCAAATGTTAATTAAATATTCGCTTTGTAATTATTGATAAACTTCGGGTTGATCTGGAAATAAGAAGCAATCACCATGTCAACAAATTTTATGTCATAATAGATTATTTAAAAATCTTCAGTTGTATTTTTGTAATTTTTTTATCATTTTGTATTGGTTGATTTATTCATGGAGTTACTTACATGGTACATTTTTCGTGTGGCCACAAGTCTAAGTAAAGGCTTAAACTTTTTGGATGTCGAACACGGGCTAAACAGAATTATTACACCAGGTCCTTATTCTATCCGAAACACTTCTAACATTTATAGCATTACTATTTGTATGACACTTTGAATTTGCAATAAATTTGTTGAATTTTCGCAACTACGTTTCCGATCTGTGCAATTAACCAGTTAAATAAAAAAAATTTAAAATTATGAATCGACTTGCTAAATTCCTAACATTTCTTAGTTCTTATAACATAATTGTGAAAATTTAGAGTATCTCTTCAGTTCCTTTTAATATTAAAATAATCATCTTTAGAAAATTTAAAAGCTTTATTTTATTTAATCTTTGATTTCAAACCAATAAATCCTTTTCCAATAATTAGATAAAAAATTAAATCAATATTTTTAATGGTTATAATTTTTAAAAAACTATATAGCTTTTGGAAACACAATAAACAGATTTAAAATTTCACTTTAGGACCCCCTTTTGATAACTTAATACAACATTCAAAATGATAAAAACAACATTTAAGTATGAAGAAAATTAATTTTTTAACTTTCTAAAAATGAGATCATTAAAGTTGTTGAAGATAGTAAGATTTAAATATATTTCTTCGGATTCCTGTAGCCCGATATGCGATTAAATTGTCTAGATCTTGGATACGTAAAGAAATTAATGATCACCATAAAAATTCATTGGAAGTAAATTATTATTATTTATGTAGAATTTTTATGTTCGATTTTATGACCATAAAATATTTCATTGTAATATTTGATTATCTATATTACTTGTAGAAACTTGGCTGAATTGAGATCACAGGTATTCCGACAGGATGTAATTCCATTCTTAACGTTCTAGAGATTCCTTCAGCCGCAAATTTTGAAGCGGTGTATGGTCCAGCAAATGGGGAGGCAATTATTCCTAAAAATATTATTGATCTACAAATTTATTCAACAAACCGGCAACGCTAGTCACATTTACAATGCGTCCATGTCCTCGCAATAATGAAGCGAATTGCTGACAAACTCGTATCACTCCATATGCGTTTACGTCCATCACTTTATGCACTTTGTTGATATCTGCGAATTCCAGCATTCTGCAATAGCCAATACCAGCATTGTTGACAACAGCATGCAACTCTAGAATTATGTAAATATACTCAAACTTATATTTTACTCATTACTTGTTCCAGTTTTAGATAGATGTTCAACAACAATTTGAAAAGCTTCTTCGATCTCCTTTTCATCTGTCACATCCATTTTGATGACCTTTACCATAGGTAGAGATTGTAAATTCTGTGCTCCATCACTAGATTCATTGAGAACACATGCAAATACAAACAACCCTCTTTTCGCCAATGATTCGGCTAGCATTAAACCCAAACCAGAATCACAACCTTGATTAATATATGCTCTCTCATTCAAAAATTGAATTAATAGAACTACCGCTAATCAATACACATTTACCGGTAACGGTTAGTTTTGCCATATCTTCTAGTATCAAATTTATCTCTCTATAACCAATGAAAATGACAATGCCAAGAATTGATCCAATACTCATCGACCACAGAATGGTGATGACCCATGATATTCCCACATAGAAAGTTGTCACAATAATTTGGCAAAGAAATACAATAAACACCAACAAAAAAAGATTCATTATTTTTAACTCTAATATAGTGGTGAGTGTAACAGTATTTATACCGGTTTTTCGTTTCTTATTGATAGTCACGAATTCGTGTTATCAGTTAACTATTATGCATAAGTCATTCAATTGTAAATTTATATCGCTATGGTAGACTATAATGTGAATGGCATAATCACTTTTGGTACCATACAAAGTTCAGATTCTAATCAATATAATTATATCAATAGACACTCTCCGCTTGGAGTAGAATATTATTTATCATATTTAATTATTTAGAAATTATAGAAATTTCGAATTCAAACTGTGAAAACCATTTCATATTGTAATTCCAACATAAAAATAAATTTATTAAAATAATTAACTTAACCATCAACATAAAACTTAACATAGTCAATATGAAACAACGACACAAAACTTGACTACCAACTGCTAGTTGGGCAGCTTTATATCAGTATTTATACTTGAGATCTGTGCGTAATTTTTGTATCACGTTTTGATTTGATTTTTTTTTCTTAATTTTCAATTGGATTTATTGATTTTATATACGGAGGTTGGTCAATCCTAATGTGTGTATTACTGAGTGGCTGTCCCATTTTCCAATTATAATTTTCCTTTTAATTTTTCAACTGTGATTCTCTGTTTTATATTCCTGTATGTTATAGCGCTAAATTAAGGGTTCCAATGTGAAAAATCGTTTTTCTTTTACAAGATTTCGTCAACACAAGGATTGGGAGGTAACTGTAAGACATCCAATAAAAAGTATTGAAGATTGATCTGAGCTTAAACAGCTTCAATTAAATATTAAGTAATACTGAAAATGTTAATTTTATCTTCGTCTTGTAATTATTACCTGGATAGGTGCCACACTTCAATTTGAGCCTTGAAATAAGAAAAAAATGGTGATATCGACAAATTTTGTACCTTAATAAATTATGAAAACTCTTTAGTCTTCTTTTCATAAAATTTTTCGCAATTTTGTGAGGATGGATGTCATTTGGTGTTTCACTTTTCATGCAATCCCTGTGTAAGCAAAAGTAAAAATATTTAGTGTTTGAATGAGGAAACAAACTGAAATTTTAAACCAAGTTTCCATTCTAGTTTGCGACATTGCCATTTATATGATCCTTTTAATTTGCAATACTTCAAAGTTATCCGTTATAAATCGATTTACTAAACTTCCGGCATATTTAATGATATAATTTTAGTAAGTCTTATAAAATAATTATTAAAATTCTAATGTTATAGGAAAAATTTCTAACCAGTCTCAATTTGGAATTTGACCTACTTTGACCTGTTTTTCAAATAATTATTTTCTGATAGTTTTAAAGCTCTTTTCATCTCCTTTTTGATTTCAAACAAATTAAATTATTTTTTCTTACATAAACCGAAAATCCAAAATGTTATAAATGAACATTTTTAACTAAACGATATAATTTTTTCTAATATTCAAAAAATTTTAAATTTTATTTTCAGACATCGGCTGAAGTTAAGAAAAGGGGTTCTTTAACCTATTTTCTTAATAATGAATTTTCGCATATCAAGTAATTTTATAATTTATTTCAAATATAATTTTCTCAGATTTTATATAAATATTAATTTTTATAAATAATTTAAATTTTAGATCAAAATTATTCGAACCTGTTATTCTTGGTACCATGTTTTCTAAATTTCTAGGTTAATAAAGAATTTCAAATGATGAACAGCATCATGCGACAACCAAAATTTGAAAGGCGTCTACGAGACCTTCACTGAAACTTGGTAATGGAAAAAAAAATCAATCCGACCTCACATATAATAAATTAAGGACGAAGTAATACTTAAAATCGAAATTTATATTTATATTGAATTTTTTCCTCTTTGATTGCATCACATCAGCTTTGAAACAAAAGAAAACATCAGCAAATCAGAAATAATATTAATATTTTTGAACAATATTTATTTTCTTTGATTAGGTTTTTTAACCATTTTATGATTTTTAATTTATTCTTATAGTTCAGTTTATAGTTCACTTTTAGTATGTCGAATATGAACAAAAGAAATTGTTAAATCAAGATCCTATTCTAATCACTTCTATATAATTTTCAGATTTTGTAAATTTCGAATTTTTTAATTATAAAACGTAATAGTAATTTCCTGATATGTTCAATAATGAATTATATGACTTGTCTTTATCAAATAGTTGTAAAAATTTAGAGTATATCTTAATTTGTTTCTAATGTTAAAAAGGGATCCATGCACATTTTAACAAATTGTATTTTGACTTACTGCGACTTGTCCTTTAAATAATCAAATTTTTAAATATTTTTAAGTTCTTATGTATTTAATAAATCATGTCAAACAATTAAAATTCTTCTAAAGTACTTCAATAAAAATTCAAAATGTTTTTTAATAATATAGTTAAATAAACTACATATATTTGCGTGATACACTCAATAAATTAAAAATTTTATTTTACGACTCTTTTTTTTAAACTTTAGCCATGATTTGTCTTAACTTGACATGTTTTATTTCTATTAACACAATTCATTTAAATTTCTTATTTTTAGACAATTTTTTATTAAGAATTAAAGGCATTAACGTCAATTATAAATTAAAATCCAAATTAAAAAGATACAATAATTTCATAACAAGCGAACTCTAAGTTGATAGACCACGTTTGATTGACACGGTTTATTAATTTAAAATTAAACTAATATAATGGCAAATTCACAAAACAAAACCCAATCTTCGGATAATATATTCCTGATAAGGTTAGTTCAAAACTTGATTATATGTGATTTTCTGATTTTCTAAACTTTTTATAATAAGAACGTTCTTATTATTTAAAATAAAAAATAAAATATTAAACATTTTGATTCCAGGAAAACTCGGGTAATGTCACTTGATCTGATCCAGAAATATTTTATTTTATTGATATTTTTATGAATTTAAGGTAAAATAATTTGGTATTTTATCGTTATGTTCAGTTTCTTTAAAACTATTCTTATTTTAGAAAGTACTGGATTGGTAACTAAATTCCCGCCGCTTTTTAAAAATTTTTATTATAAATAATAATAAACAAAATAATTAGTAACTTAATTAATGTATTCATTTTATTTATTATTTATTTATAATGTATTATTAATAATTAATAAAGCTAAATTTAAAATTAATACTAAAAATCATTTTAATATTATAAATTTTAATATGTTCTCCGAAGGTTTTCAAGACGATATTTTGAGGAAGTTGTCGATTTTTTTATTGAAAATAAAATTTCAGTGTGGAAATTTTAAATATTAAAAAATAATTTTATTATTCTCCTGCTTTATCTCCCCATAAATTTTCTTTGATAATGTTGTCATCTTATTCGATTTTCAAAATTATATATCTTCATTAATATTGAAAATAAGCAAGTATATTTTAAAGATTCTTTTAAATAAAATAAGACTGATTGTGTAAGCTCAAGATCACCAAAAGTATTCTTTGTAAAAATTAGTTTCACAAGCTAGATTGATAGATATTTTTGTGGCATTATATTATCTACTAAAACTCAGAAGAAATATCTGAATTCAAAGAAAATGAATTCACTACTGCAATAAGGCTTTAAGGCTTTTCTCGCAACTCTGATTGGCACTTTTGTCGGATTATATTTTCAAAAAACTGTCAATAAAATCAAGTTCAAGCCGTATCGACTTAGATGTCATAAAATCATTGAGTTATGCATTAGGTCATTATGATGAGTTGAAAGATTTTCAAGAGCTGAATGCCTTCTGAACAAATTCGCCAGTGTTGCATAGAAATAATACAATAAAATATTGTTCATTTTCACATTGAGATAATATAAGATTGACAAAATTCAAATGGACATATTGGATTAACAGAGTGATCTTGTACATAATAATAGAACAAGGGGTCAATTAATTAATTATTTTATTTATGCGGTTTCTTTCAATCTTCTGTGCTATACCAGCTACTTTCAAATACACATTTATTTTATCAGTAACTATTTCTTTTCCATATATTTTCCTGTCGAAAATAAGCTTTTCTGATAATTTCTTCACAATACTTAAAGTTTTTAAATCTTTTAATTATTTTTACAATTTTTTAACTGTTTTCGTTGTTTTTTCTAAAAGGAAAATACTTAAATTTCTATTCGATAGCACCAATATTTCTGTGTCATACATTCTTCGATGTGTTATTTGAATTGGCTTGATATTCTGAAATCAATCATAAAATATCATTGATTTTCTTATATTTATTTTGAAATTTATCGGAAAAAACTAACTATATAAAATTTTTCGATTGATTAAAACAAAAATCTTTTAATAATTTATTTATAATTTAAAATCAAGGACTTTTTCCTGTCGAATCTTATTTAGAGTTTAAAAAAATGAAATTATAGTTAAAATCAATAATTAACAAATTTATCGATGTGTTGATTTTGGGGGTCTTTCGTTATTTTGATTTATATTTGACTTTTACTTCCTTTGTCAAAATCTGAATCTTATTAGGACTCTGGAGTTTTAACCGCTCACAGGTAATAACAAAACATAATATTATGTTGTTCTGTCGTCTCTATCAACTCTAATCCATTTATTAAGACGGGATGAGTGGCTCTAGAGTTTGCTTTAATGATTTTATAACTATTTATTAAACTTTCAATTTCTATTTGTCTCGATTGCACCTTCAAAAAGGTAATCAATTGATAATGAATATGATATTATTTTACAAATGAAATGAATCCTTTGGTACTTGTCAACTCTCGCATCAAAACGAGCTTTCCTTTAAATACATCTTTACTGATATAAATTACTCTAATCATGCTCTTATTAGCAATAATTTCATAAATTACTACTTGAATACACGTAAACGGCAAGGGTTATTACTACAACTTCTGGGAAAAGCTAATGGCTAATGAACTGAAAAGAGGAATACAAAATGTGTTCAAGATGGTTGTGATTAATAGCGAGATAAATAAGGAGAACATACTAATATTCTAACTAAACGATGATTTTACAATCGAACTAATTCTTAAGTATCTAATCGATTGATCCTAGAACAAACCATATCGTTATTAAATTGATTTTCCAGTAAATACCGCGCATATAATTGTTGATGGCACTGGGAGAATCTGGCTGATGTTAAGGAATTAGCAAATTGGTTTCAAATAGGGCAAGGCTACTGATGCTGAAAGCCTATTTATACTGATATTTATTTGGAGTGAATTTTCAATAAAATACGGGTTTATTATTTAAACACAACAGAGTTTTCTAATTTAAACCGGGTTATTATTCTTAATATAGGGGATTCTATTGAACGGAAATCGCTATTGATATTTTTAACAATGAGCTTTCATTCTCGGATATATTTCATTGAAAATTATTTCTGTTGCCGAACCAGACATAAACGCCGGTATTTTAATATTCTATTTGTGAGGCTTAAAATTTAAAAAAGATTAAGATTAATAATTTTAAAAAAATATTTTAAAATGATTACATTGAAAATATTTTATATTTGTATTCATTAAATGGTCTTGCTCAAAACATAATTGTAATCTTTCAATTTGTTAAAAAAAATGAAAAAATAGTAAAAATCATTTTATATAAAAATTATTTTAAAAGTAATTTTTTATACAAATTTAAAAATTACCATGTTGAAAATGTTGAGAATGTGGAAAATAATGGAATATTTGTTTAAAATGGATGTATTTTAAAAATGAATTATTTGTGTGATGAAATTATGTTTTCTGAATTAAATATGAAAAATGAAGACGTGTTAGCAACTAACACTATTCATTGAATTATTTTATGAATTGAATATTTTATTTGTTTTGTTAAATGACTGTCAATTATCTTTATTTATTGACTGGTGATTTTAATATTTAATGCGGGTTAATATTTTGTCATTAAGGGTTAAGTTGGTTTTTTCCTACCATTTATATTTAACAACTAATTATTATAATTATCATGATTATTTTAATTCTTTTTATAAATTAATCATATAAGAGCTTTTTCCGGAGAAATAAAACAATAATAAAACCCTTTTACAACGTATTCATAAATGCCGAGGTTGGATTTTGTACATAATATCAAAATTAGAGATAAAAATTTGCCTGGAAACAAAATTAATGTCTCTAAGGAGTCAATTTCTCCAAATCCTGGAACTGTTCAAAGGTTAAAATAATTTTATCAAACATTATACATATAGAATTTAATTTGAAATATTTTTGTCAATTAGTTCGAATTATTTTTTAAAAAGAAGGTCCAAAATAATTCTGGAAAAAAAGAAATCACAATAATTCCTTTTCCTTCATATTTAATTAGTCTTTCCTTCACGAATTAAATTTAACAATTATCGTTCAGGTTTTCTACATTTCTTATAGAAGAGAAAAAGTGGATAAAATATTTAAAATATAAGTGCTTGTTATATATGAGATTTTAAGCTGCATGTGTTCGAATTCTTTCTTCGAATTTCTATAAATCTGTTTCTTCCATGATCGGACTTTCTTTTAATCGAGTAGTTTGTATGTCATTTAGAACAATATTAACACTCAGTTGCATATGTGGTCGATAAACTTACGAATATGATTTTGATCAACAATTTAGAACAGAAGAAAACCACTGTAACCCAGATATTTTACCAAGGATTGTTCAAGCATCACCATTTTGACAGCGTAAAAATAATCTTACAAACTAAAGCAATAAAAACAGACTAGAAGTAACATCAGGACTTGAAATCTGGAACAGACATTTTCTAAGAATCCTGGAAGAATGACAGTAGGACAAGGTAATAAAATCAATCATAAACGTTTTGGAATTTAATTCCTCAATTGATGGTAATTTTTGAAATCGAATAAAATGGCATGCTTTTATTTGACAGAAACAATATCTGTGTAAATAAATAATAATATATGTAGGCATTATCGAGAAACACTTTAATGAAAACTTGAGAATAAGAGCAATCAAGATCGCGATGATAAACAACGATGGAAGAGAAGACAGAATTTCCAGATGAAAAAAGTATTGGTAGGAAAAAATCTTCCAAAAAGACTGAAAGGTGATTTGAGTGACTGCCATCCAAAAAAGGTGATTAATGTTTGAGAGTTCCAAGAATATATTAATATTTAATTATTTCAATTTCTCTTTAATTCTTAAAAATTTGTAATAATTGAGATGACAAAAAAATAAACAAAAAAGTGTTAAAAATGAAATATACCATTGAAATCTAAAGTTGAGAGACATTGAGATTTTCAAAACTTTAATTTTATAGGATTTATAATGTTGGGGACAATAATAAATGAGTAATAAGCAAAATAATATAATAATATATAATAATAAGCAGCAATAATAATAATAATAATAATAATAATAATAATAATAATAATAATAATAATAATAATAATAATAATAATAATA
>JBBMOY011117885.1:0-10635 GCA_037951405.1 Platydemus manokwari
TAATAATAATAATAATAATAATAATAATAATAATAATAATAATAATAATAATAATAATAATAATAATAATAAATAAGCCGTTATGTATTATTGCGCAGCAAATTATCTATCACCAATTATAAAATATTCAGCCAGAAAAATATAAATATCCATCCATTAAATAAAAATAAAATATGTTTTTAATTGCAGACAATTTCTCTCTGCTTTAATGAAATTAATTGGAGAGAATTTCTTTCAGCCACAATAAATTCCAGTGCAATAAGGATATATGGAGCGAATTAAATAAATATTTGTAAAGAATATCTACAAATGAGTCCTCGCTTCTTATGTAAGTTAGTAACCGGAATTATAACTGACAAGTTATTGCATACGAAGTCACTCTGTAGAAGCTCAATTATTCATAACATCATTATTACAATCCAGCGGATTTAAACAATTTTTATTGGATGTAAATCTGTGTTCACTGTGATAGCAATAAAAATATATTAAAAACCATAAAGTTGCTGTAATATTAAATCACCAAGTGCATATGGCTCCATAATTATTTCCGTAAATAATATCGTCATTAAAATCATCTCATCGCCTTTTGCCAAGATGCAGTTAATTGAAAGAGGTAATTGAAAGTTTATAAAGATGATATAAAATCAATAAAGCAATATCTAGAGCCACTCATCTCGTCTTCATAAGTGAATTAGAGCTTATTGAGGCGAAAGAACAACATAATATTAGATTTTGTGATTATCTGTGGGTCTGATAAGACCCAGATATTGCTCAAGAGTGTTATAAACAATAAATAAATAAAATAAAAATAAAAATGCTGAGCCCGAAAAATCGACAAGAACAACGACAATAATAATAATAATAACAATAATAATAACAACAACAATAATAATAACAACAACAACAACAATAATAATAATAATAATAACAACAACAATAGTAATAATAATAATAATTATTATTATTATTTAGAATGGTGATTGGTCACTATAATAAAATGTGGATAATCTAATCCCATGAGTGCCATTAAAGCCGAGGATGTATATGAAATGCAGTAAAAAATAGAGGATGGAGATCTTGAAATGGAATGTGCATCTTCTTTAATAACTGACCTGAAATATTCGATATTTTAAGCCACCAAGATATCGACTCAGATAAATTTTTTGACCACAAGTTGTAAAGTGAAATATTGGTAAAAATAACTCAAAAAATCAAAGAAAATAAAAATAAAATCACAAAATTTCTCAATTCTCTTCAATATTATACCGCGATATTCAATATTATATTTATATATAATGATGACGGGGAAAAATAAATGTTTAACCATAGGACAAATAATAACAATAATATCGATTGAAATATTTGTCGAATAATTTTGTAACATATTGATGATATCAATTGGGCCTCTTTTTTCGCTGGACTCAGAACAGGGGAATGAAATAAATTACTAGATCAATTTACAGGAAATATTTGTTCGAAACCAACATTAATTATAAATCTCATGTCGGTGATTTATCAATTGTTATAATCTAATATTTAATTGGGTTTTTATCATTGAAATCGTTTTTGCTTTTCGCTTTCCATTGGTATTTGGTTATCTGGGAATTAATTTTGAGACTCGATAATATTAATTGGTTCTTTTCCATTTTAAGAAACCTCATTTCAATTCAAATTTACTTCTTCAGTGTTGTTTTTATTAAAAGTACATTTTCTACATCGGGAAATCACCAGTTGATGTGATCTAAATAATTCTGTCAGAGACATTGCATTCATTATTTTCAATAATAGTGGATGTCGTTTAATATTGATTTTATATTCTACAACCCATATAAAGTGCAAGACGCTCCTAAGTTTGCAATGCTCACATCGAAACCGAACTGAAAAGTCATGACATCAAATTATATTTTAATTACATTTATTCAAAAAAATAATATTTTATAAAAACCCGGTTGTAAAATTTTCCAATTTTTCTTTATTATAAATCCTCACACAAGGTAAATCCAGATGCTATCATTTCCAGTATGGGTAACACCATCATAACCTTAACATAATTTATTTTCAAGTACGATTTGATTTGATAATTTATTGATAATTCCATTAGAATTTAAATGTTTTGGGATAGATCACAAATCAACCACAAAGGTTTACACGAACCAAAGAAATGAAACTAAAAAGTGTCGACACCTACAGATCCGATAAGCACATTTGTTGTCAGCCAATCATATTCGTTTTAATATTAATCTATTTTTAGAAGTTAAGAATCGATAGCACATACCTACAAATGACAGCAAACTCTAATATCAGCCAATTACATGAGAGATACGAGAAAAATTGAAAGAAGACAGATCTACGAACGAAAGGAATTTAGCAAATGGAAAACGAAAATCTGTAACATCAAGCAGACACACCTGATAGATCTCTAAAAGAGGTTGAGTTCTATGAGTAACTGCCAGTCTTGTTTAGGTCGGTAACTTGTGTATTAATCTAAACCTTGTGTGATTTTTAGTAATCAGTATTTTTGGCTGTTTTCCATTTTGTCTTTGACTTTTAGGTGCTGACACTATCTTGTGTGATAAACTATCGTTGATTTGAGTAGAGATTTAACAGTAGCTGTTGTGATTGAGGAATTTACAAATTTTGTTGTATCTCAATAAATAATTTTTAATTGTTGGTTTTATTTTAATAAAAATTGCCAATATTTGTTGATGGTTTGTTTACTAATGGATTTGTAAATATAATATATTTTTAAATATAATTTTTTGTGTGAGCCCTGTGCACCAAAAATACTTTATTTAGAATGTCGAAAAGGAACAAGGCTGAATTGTTGAACCAAGTCCCTATTTGAATTCCGAAACATATATATATATATGTGGCATCTTCAATTGCCCGATTTATTTGATTTGAATCAAATCTTCATTTTATTACAACATCGACATGTTTGGGATCTATGTATCCAATCTATTAAATAGATATTAAAATACTTATTTTGAGAGGAAACACAAGTACCTTGTTCCTGGCACTTCTCAATAATTTAGAAGTAACTATTTTATAAAATAACTCTAAAATTCTTAGATATCTTTCTGATTGCTTGTAATGTTAAAAAAGGGGTCCTCGCTACTTTTCAATTAATTGCATTTTGACCTACTTTGACCCGTTTTTCAAATAATTAATTTTTAGGAGATTTTAAAAATCCTATGCATATATTATTTGATTCTAAATAACTAAAATTTTACTCAAGTATTAAAATAAAAAATTCAAAAAGTTATTAAAGAATTTAATTAAATAATCTATATAGATTTTTTCAATACACTCCACAATTTAAAAATTTTATTTTAGGACCCTATTTTTTAACATTAGCCCAGTTTCTTTTAATACATTCAACAAGTTAAAATTTTTATTTTATTGATCATTTTCTTATATACATACATTAAAGACTTACAGGGGTTCATTCATATAAAATCTCAAATTATCAGTAAATTTCGATAAAAATTAAAATTTTAAAATGTGATCTGTATTTATTAAGGCAGTTAAATCAGGGCAGTCATTGTAAAATTATTTTTTCATAATATTTTCCTTCTAAAATATCGAAAATCAATTTTGAACTATTTTTTGATAACAGGTTTATTGTTTCGCCAATTGATCAACATTTTTTGTAATAATTTTTCCGAACTGTAAACAAAAAATATTTAGCCAGATTAAGCTCGTGTTTTTGTTGATCAATAAATCTATAATTGAAATGCACGATTTAGCATTTTCATAAATGATCTAAAAATACCATTTTGTTTATCTGATTCTGGGATTAATTTTCATGAATATTTGGTCATTTTGTACACACTCGAACAATATTATTTCGATATCAATAATAATTAGAGCCATATATTGATTGCGACGGTTGTGGAAACACAATAACGATGGCAAGCTTGATTTTAAAACCATTTTTTAATCTGGATTCTGATTGAATTGGAAGAGATCAATAAAAAATGACAACATGCACACACGGCAACAATAATGATATGGTCAATTCTAGGGCTTATCCGATATTGATTATTAAAATTAAATTTTATTTATTATTATTGATTTCGATTGTCAAACTCTCAAAAATTTTTAAATTAAAAATCGACACAAATAATTATTTGAATTTCGTTAATTTGTTTTAATCAATAGAATTCAAAATCAATGGAAAATCAATAAAAAAGTGGAAAAGTTTTAAAATATTATTTCTGCCAGAGCAGATTGTTTTTCCTGCTTTATAATTTCGAAAATAAAATACATCATATTTCTGCCTTATCCCATAATTTCCCATAAAATTGCTCAACTTTGAAAGCTAGCAGCAAACATAAGCCTCACGTCTTTGTGGAGATGTATAATTATTTATCGTTTAATTTCTTCTGTTCCCATTTGAAGAGGAAAATATATTCCCCAAATCTTTTCAACGAAATAGGGAATTTTTCTGGATTGATGGAAAAAAAATTAATTTCGATTATTTAGTTTTGAATTTCGCAATTTTATTTATTATTGCTTTTCTCTTGCTTATCAATGGTGGCTTGAATGCAATTATTTCGTTCTGATATGGCAATATTGGGCTGACATTTGACGTTTGGCTGGTTCTTTTTTTTGAAAGAGAAATAGAGAGAGAGAGAGAGAGAAATAGTTGATGTGAATATTTTGCAATATATTTTATCAATATATTCAGCTTAGAAAATTTAATGAAAAATCGAAACGAGATTTTCGATAAAACGTTCATTGATTTATCATGATTTGAAGTTTGTTTTAATGGTGCGAGGAATTTATGTTTTAATATCAAGATAAATACATCAGATTTTAAAATAATTTTAAATATATATAATTCCGATACCAAGAATGTAGTCCTTGATTTTACATATTTTTCTGAAATTATTAAACGTAATAATAATAACATATTTTGCCCAAAAGATCTCTTAACTCCATTAGAATAAGACTTCTAGGTGTTTAATAGATTTACTTCATGGCTTTCTTTTTCCGAATCACTTGTTCTTATGTATCATTGTTATGGTTATTTAATCGATTTGTGCTCGGTATTTCATGACTCATTTCATTCTTCATATTGCAGTAACTGGTCTTTGATTTCATCTCTGAATTTCTAAGGCTTTTCTTTGCTTTATTTGTGCCATCATATAACTGCCATTGCAAATAACTTTTTCCTGCAAAGTGCTAACAAATATTTCCATGATAATAATATCTCACTTTCTTAATATATGAATAGACATTTCGATTTCAACTTTTCCTTAGATAAAGAGAAACGAATAAAGCGTCTACAATCTCATGTGATTTCATATTCAAAATCTCACAAAAACACACGAAAGATTTCTCATGAAATATGATTTGATTAAGAATTTTCCATTCGCTTTACAGTGACTTTATTATTTACGTGACGCTTACGAATATAGAATTGATGTAATTATCCTTCAAATAGGTTTCTACTGATAATTTTGTAAGTAGATTACAGTCACAAAAATGCGCATGAAATGTTAGCAAGAATAATTTCATTTCATTTTCTTTCCAAATCATTGTAAAATAATTTTCATTTTCGCCTCAATTTTCGAAAAATATCCCCACTCATGGTTTTCGTCAGCAAAACAAAAAATTTAATCCGATTTTTTTGCTACCAGAAAAGAAGAATTTTCTTTTTCAAATTAAATATCGGCTTTATTTTTCTCTTCTTTTATTTATTCGATAAAATTTTTAAATTATTTAAATCCCCCACCGGCCAAGAGAGAAATGGGAAAAAAACACAATCCCATATTATAAAATTAAAACAAATAACGAAAAAACAAGGAAAATATTTGTTCAAATAACGATAATTAAAATAAATTTTAGTGTTGATTTTGAAAGTTTCTGGTTTCATTAATGGGATGAAAAAGGAAAAATTGACGACATCTATTTCCATTATGGTCGGGGGCAATCAGTCATTTTCTTCCAAATTATCCTGTCAGTATCAAATGATAAAATAATTGTTAATAATGGATTTTTAAGGTTATTTTGCTGTTTCATATTTTTCCCATCTGTCGCATTGAAATAAATATTGTATAAAAAAAACCGAACGTTTTTTCTCCATATTTCAATCCATTCAAACAAAACTGTATCGAGAAAGAGCGAGTCAGAGCGAGAGAGGAAGAAAAAAATGAAATTTTTGAATGAACTGTTCATTGATTAATATTGGGAGGAATCATATCCATTTATCTATCAGATAGATAATAATAATAACACCGCAGATTTTCAGCTATGGTCTGATAATTATAGTAGAATTGACAGATAAGGATACAGAGATTTATCTCATTAAAATGTCTGCAATTGATGAATTATGAGATATTTTCAAATATATCACCAAATAAATTTTTTTATCCCGAAGAATATTTTTTCGTTGGGAAAAAAAATTCAAATTTACCTATTACTACAATGCAAATATATCGTTTCTGTTGTTGTGGCTGCCGTACCGCTATTGTCAAAACAAATTTCCCCACACGGAATTCATTCAAACAAAGCAGCGGTATTTAAGAATGATTAATTGAAAATTGTGTTGAGAATTTTTATTCGTGTCAAATCTATCCCTGGTAATCGCTTGGAGATGGATTGGAATTAGTTGCGGAAAATAGCTTTGAAATAAGTTTTTGGAAAGCTTCCAGACAAACAAGTGTATTCAGGTTTATATGGAGAAAAAACCGATTGGATTGTCAGGTACCGTACGGGTTACCAGACGGGGAATAGTCCCCTGATCACTTTATATTATTGAGATCATATTTTTCTTTCTAATTTTGTCGAATAGTGCTTAAAAACTATTGAAAAATAATGAATTTCGAAAACATTTACGGATTTCGACAATGCATGCCTTTGTATAATTAATTCCAGGTTAAATAAATCGATAAATCACTTTATGGTTTCATTTACACATTAATTGTGATTTGCAGAAAATATCAGAATTACTTAACACATCAATGCAAAGCTGGAATCAGGATAAAAATAATAATGTTATCGATAACGTCAATTCAGATTATTAAAGTCACGATCACTGCAATAATATCACCAATAATGACAAGTCGATAATGTCATATGATATTATCAATATTTAGGCCAGTGGTTCTCAATCCCGGGGTCGCGACCCCAAATGAGATCGGCAAGTATTTTTCAAGTGGTCGCCGAATTATGGTAGGTGTACAAACCATTGCATGTTAAAAGTCGTGCTTTATGAAACTGTTAAATAAATAGTTTGTGATGGTAATTAAATTACCTTGACTACTACAGTTAAGTATTTTAAAGGTGATGTTATTATCTGATAGTCTTATCATTATAGGTAATTCATTACTTGTTGTGAATCAATGAAATGTTGCAAATTGGTTTTATTTAATATGGTGAATTATGACTTATTTTTAATAATATTGATTTTTTTGGGGTCCCCAAGATCTTAAACATCGGGAAATTAGTTGCCATAGAAAAAAGATTGAGAACCCATGATTTAGACTAAATTCATCAATCTATGTGTTCTCAGCATCCTTTCGGTCGTGTCCCGAGCTAGACCGGCATGAACATCGTGGGGGAATATATTAATTTCATAATCTCCATAGGTTATGTTTTCATATAAATACATCCAGGTACACGTTTTTATCTTTTGATTTATTTCAAAACTTTGGTATAACCAAATAACAGAGTTTTTTCACTTGACTAATCATCTGTTGATGCTGCTGTATCTGCACTTCATTACCGAAAAATGATATAAATTGTCGATCAGTTTGAAACTCAAACCTCACTCGTTTTTATTAAATTTTTAAAAATTAAACTTCCTGTTTCAATTAAAACAAATAAATTAAAAAGTAAATTAATAAAAAATCAATAATACTATTAAAATATTGATTTTCTATTTAAATCGATATTTATAGATTTTAATTACAAATAAAATAAACAAATATATTTTCATTTATTAATTAATAATTGTAAAACATTATTTAAGAGATTCCGATAGCTGGAAATCGAAGGTTTTGATATATAAGTAAAAATTAATTTTTAGGTGATTTTCCAAATCTATCAGGACATCGTTTTTTCTATGGGAAATTATATTTCAACTTGTTTTCAGTGATTATATAAACTCATAATTTAAAACAACTTATTTCTTCATTCTGATAAAATCGCGCAGTCTCTAGAATAAAATTTGCCATATATTTTCTCTCTTCGATAATCAAATAAATTTTCCCTAATATCATCAACAATACAAGACTTTAATTGTTGATATTTTAATAGAATAACATTTTAAATCATAATCATTTACTCTTTGTTTACGTTAGGTTCAACTCTCATTTTTATGCTTACTGCGCAGTAATCTAATTCTAACATGTACTTATTACTGATTTTGTTGTACTTTTTACAATTTATAAAAGAATTATGTTTGAATTTTGGGATCTTGGAACCGATTAGGGCATTTACAAGGAAAAGGAGACCCTGCTTACGAAATTTTCATGTTACGAACCGACTCCCAGAGCTAATTAATTTCGTAGTAGAGGTACCACTGTATCACATATTACAAAATACTTCCTGAACGAGAATATAATTCTGGTGTCAATGTTCCCTAATTTGTCTTTATTTTATGAATTGATTTGAAAGAACGGAAGAAAAAAATCGAACCAACATAATATTTTTTGGGGAAAGAACTCACTGGAGAAATCTGACAATTAGCTATTATTCTAAGATAAATTGTAAAATAAATGAAGGTAATGAAAATCTGGAAAAAAGTAAAAGAAAATTGGCTATTAATATCGTGAAATATAAATTATCATTTCCAACAGAGTATCTCTACCAGACAAGAAATTCCACCCTCATTACAATACGTGATAGAAAAAATGATAAATATTTATGGGGATATTTAAATAAATTTCCGTCATCAATATTCTCCTGATGGGAAAGCTAAAATATGTAAATACAGAAATCATCGGTATCGCTTATCCGGTAATAATTTTAATTTCTTTTATTATACGAGTGTTCAGTTTGCGTAGATCAATGGAAAGACAACCATTCACGAATAATCTCTCCTTTCCATCATACCAACACACGCATCCAACTGAGAAACTCTGAAAAATTTTCAAGTTTTTTTTTAAAAATGGGTTTAAGTTCGAAAAAGCCAATTAACGCTTTTCGTAGATAATATCTATGAGAGCCCGTTTTTTTTGCTTCAGATTTTCTGTTGAATTTGGAATTATATTTTAGTCACAGATATGATGAAAAATAATAGAAATAATAATAATAAAGCATAATAATAATAATAGTAATAATAATAATAATAGTAACGATTATATATATATATAGAGAGAGAGAATGCTCCATCGCTTATTATCGATATTTAATACATCATCTATTCATGAAATAAAAAACCAAAACAAGTTTTCTTTTTCGTTATTCATAAATCAAATCACCATTCTAATTCCGCCTCACAATATTCCATGAAGTCTTATCATTGGGTGTGCAGCAATGACACGAAATAAAACGTAATTACGCGAACAGAGGCAACAAAACCATGCATCATAATGGGAAATATCGTAAAATTATTAATTACACAATCGATTAAATTAAGAGGAAAAAATGATTTCCCTTCATTATGCCGTTGACGTGATTAATTTCATATGTATTGGATGAATTGGTTGAGAAAATATGGAAATACCCGCAGCTCTAATATCGGTGGCAGAGAGAAAACCGTAAAATAGAATTAACAATCTTAATCAATATGCGATGGATTGAAATGGTCTGGTGAAAATATCTTTTGTTCAAATGGCGAAAATATGGATTTTCTTGTTTTAATTTTCGGTTTATGATGTAATTCAAGTGAAAAATTATTTTGTTGAATATATTGTCTCTCTTGATATTTCAGGTTGTTTAAGTTATCCATACCGACGAAACGACCAAATCAATGATGATACGGATGAAGAAAAGAAGGGTTCAGACACACTTATTACGAAGGTTTTTACTTTATTACTGTGATTTTGTAATTATTTCATCACGTCAATTCAGATAAGATCAACTATAGGTCAAAGTTATTTTAACATCCTATGTTACCATAGGCGGAATTACAAGCGAACACACCCACACCCACCCATCAACCCACACACATTGATTTTTATAACGATAATAAACCACTAATTAGTTAAGCATGGATTTTATATTTTGGCGAATTTAAGAGAGTTGCACTTTAAAGTTATGGTGAATTGAAGCACCAATTAGTCGCGATCTGGTTGAAATTTTATTTGGTGATCGGTACGCAGACACACATGCGAATGAGATTAACGTAATGAATTGATTGATGTCAAAATTTTAAACTGTAAGGCACTTACTTTGTGGAGTCTTTTCATATGTTAGTAGTAGCTACCTCGTTTAAAATTGAAGCTTCAATTCATTAAAACGTTATTCGTAAATTATTTATTGTAACAGCATTTATTGTTAATCTTAATCAGGAACATGAATAGATAGATATTTTTAAATTATTTAAAATTATCTAATGGTAAATTTTTTAATAATTTAAGAAAATTTCAAAAATCTTTTTTTAATTATAAAAATTATTATTAAAATTTTTAATTAAATTATTATTAAATTTTTTCCTTTGAAATTTCTCTATTTTTAATT
>JBBMOY011117996.1:0-10632 GCA_037951405.1 Platydemus manokwari
ATAATAATGATAATAACAATAATAATAATAATAACAGTAATAATATTTTAACCCATTATTTCTCTTAATACTTACATCATGTATTATGAATTGTAATAAATATTGTGTAATAGGACGTGTAATATAATTATTTTATTAATTGTTTTAAAAATATTTTAAACGTTTTTCAAACCATTTAAGAATATCAACCCACAAAATATATTTAATCAAAATACTCAAAATAGTTAAATCGCTCATTATAAGATATAAATATATATATTTTTGATATTGGAGTATTAATCGATTTATAAATCCCCTCATAACTCTCATAAAGTAACACATTAATCGATTTTTAAACGACTTATAACAAGAAAACATTGCTAATATGAAGATTTGAGACATATCAAATATTATTTATATTTTATTACAATTCTTGAGTTTATTTTATTTTCTTTAATAAATATTTACGAGTGAGATTATTCAATGCTGGAGTCAAATAATATTGATGTAAAAGTGAATTTATAATAAAAATCAATTTCATAAAACTGAATCTCGATTCGTTAATAATTTAAATGATCTGTCATTCGATAGAACGCTTTTGTGTGACGTCTTATCAATGCAAAACCCGACATAAAATAAATATTTGATATTTTTATCAATTAAAATATAATTATATAATCTATCAAGTTATATAATCGATAAAATGAAAATCATCTTCGAAATATTGAAATGTCGACAGTTATTTATTTAAAATCAAAGCGACAGCTATTCGCCATTGGATGAATGATCATTGATTTATGCAATTTAAACAAATTCTTGACATTTATAAATAAAATCAATATCATTGGATATCATAATGAAGAATATCAGAAATAGATAACTATTATGGATTAAAAAGTGCATTCGTCGAATAGAAAAACTTTTTTCTATTTACTCGACAAATACAAAGGTAATGTACGAATCAAACTAATGAGTAAGAACAGACGAAATATGAAATGCTTCTCGGGGTATTGTTGACAAATTATTTAATTAATTTATCATCCCGATAGATTGAGTCACATTATTCCATTAAATAAACTTTTTTTGATAATTGATGTAAGATTTAATTCAAACTTCTGTGAGCTTTTTAACTTCTTAAAATTTTTATTTGTACAACTCATTTTTGAAGAGAAAATCTTTGATGTTTTTGTTTATTTTATGAAATAGATGCTATAAAAGATGATTTATTGTTTTCCAATGAATTATCACAATATCCGTGAGGGTGTGCTTGTTTATATGACTCGAGAATTTATATTGTGGCTGTGCGGGAGATTTAATTTTAAAAATTAAATCCTAGACAAATGTGAATATATCAAGCGATTCATAAGTCTCGGTCTCTAAAACTAAAATAAAACAACAATACGAACAAACTGAATGTATTGAGTTACTTTAATGCACAACAAAACACAATAACAGTAGGAACAAATAACGGTAACTAATAAGCAATTTCATAGCGACTGTTCGAAATGTTTACCATCTTGCTCCAAACAGAGATTGCATCGTTTCCTGAAGCTTGAATAACATTTACGAACGATTTCTTGATTGATGTTTATTAATTCATGTGAGAATGCTTCTTCAAGTTCGTTGAGAGTCGCATCATTGATATGGATTGCATAAACTTTGTCTTTGATTTAGCTCCATAATCAAACATCTAATATCTTGAGGTCTGAAGGTCTTGGTGGCCATTCCTTTGATCACCTACAAAAAATCCACCGCTGTTGAAGACGCTGATCAAGCCTTTGTCTCTCTGGAATACTGAAATGAGGCGGAGCACCATCGTGTTGATACCAATGTTGATTGTCATTTCTCGTTGATTTGTGCTATCCTTTACAAAATTTACCACCTTTTCTTTCATTGTTTTATCAGACGGTCTTCCTGATCGCAACCTAGTGGATACGTTTCCAGTTTCTTCAAACTTCTGTTTCCAGTATTGCACTGTTGCCCTACCTGGTGATGCACGATTGAAATGTTGTTGAAATTTTTGGCAAGCTTTGGCATTGCTCTGGTACACTATTGCATGGCTAACTATAAAAACTCTAAACACAGGTAAAAGTTTAACATCATCAGCTACTTCCGCCATATTGTAATAATGCAACTGATCAATAAGAAATAAGAAATAAAGTATATTAATCAGTGAATAATAATTAATATCAACAGGTATAAATATGTGAGTATAAATTATACTGTGTTTTGTTGTTTTATTTTAGTTTTAGAGATGGAGACTTATGAATGACACGGTATTTACACAGGAATTGTTCTTCGAAATTTTATTTTATATTCTTTATTTGATACTGTACAGTAGATTCACCACAATGAGCGCTTTATGCTATGCTTTGATCAATTGTACCAAATATCGATTCTCACGAATTTCATTTATCGATAACGTATTCAACACAATATTTATCTTAAAATCCAATAGAGATTATTCTGGATCAATTGAATATTCTAATAAAATATCAATAGTTTATAATATTTTCTGAATCAATTGTCATTGAACTACATGAAACACAAACCTACCAACCACTGGTTCAATATAAGTGATTCTATTTTTAAACATTTCCTCTTAACTTATAGCATCTCTTCTCTAGTTATATAGTTCTCTAAACTTAATAATCTATTTATTACAGATGGATTAAGTCTCTTTTTAAAAGTATTTAAAGTTCTTAATATGTTGTTATTCTTTTCATCATACTTTAATTTGTTTTTATCACCATAACAATTAATCGGTCCACCAATGCATATTTTTGGTAGGAATAGTTAAACAATTCTGTTATACTTTCGTCAGAGGAATTGGTTTGATAATATACTCTTAATGGTCTCCAATCATTTATTTGGTAAATTCATGTTGAAGATGCACTCAGGGCAAAAATGCAATCGCTTACTAAACACCTTAAATAGGACAGCGTAAAATCAATGTGTCATTATAGACGTTTCATTCGGTTTTAAAATGTTTCCTTTTAAAATTAGAAAAAAATTTCAAATATATTGGATGTTAGCTGCCACTATTTCAATAAACGCAGCTTGAAAACGAATTATGAGCTTCAACATAAAAGTATATTCAATCAATACATTCAAATAAATTAAATCCATCAATTATATTTTTTAATATCAATACATATTTTTTCTATTTAAATGATAGATTAAATATCAATTGATTGTGAAATCCTTACACCAAATAATGGGGCATAGCGTATTGAATCAATTGCAGAAGGTAATCAAGTTGCTTGAGATATTTTCCAGATAAGCCCCCGCCAAAAACTTAACCTCCTCCACCCAGAAAAGTTTATAAAAAATAGGATATGAAACTTTTACTTTTAGCTTTTATTGGGAAAATTGGCAAAATTGGGACATGTCATTTATAATTAAGCTCCGTATTTCGGTACTTGTGCCTTCAAAAGAACTCACACAAGTAGCTGTCCACCAAAGATTGGACCAGCAATAAATGAATAGAATTACTGTCCTAAACCACATCCCAGACCGCTCCAGCCAAGTTTCCTTTCGGGAATTGCACTTCCACCTGCCAGTAACAGTTAAAAGTGTCATTTGGTGGCCATTGTTGTATGAACGTAGCTGATGGATCACTCCGTGACTTTGCAAAAAAATTATTTCCGTCTCCTTATCATGAGTCAAAAGCGTCAGAAAATTTATTTCTGGTTTTACGTTCGAACGAAGAAATCTTTTGCACAAAAATGAGCCTAGAGCCTTGTTTTTATAGCGTGAGCAAATGTCTATACATCAGAAATCGGTCAAGGTTGCGTGTGAGCATTAAATTGGAGCTGGCGCAAAGTGACGGGGCTTAATTTTTTGCTAGTGCACTATTTCCATTAGTGTTGGAGCTTATCTGGAAATGATCTCAATCTTGATGTGAGTGTATTATCAAATGTCGTGATCAAATTATGGGAATTTTCAATGGTTAAATCAAGAAACTTTCATAGCCCTTACATTCAGTTTCTGACTGAATTTCACTGTAATTCAAAGAACAATTTTTATATTTAATTATCATTTATTCCATTATTTTATCTATAAAAAAATTAAATTAAATATTATTAAAATAAACGGTTTTATCAATAAATGAATTGAGAGTGTTTAACCAGACTATTTTAAATCAAAACAGACAAAATAAGTTTCACGTTACAAGTGATTTCTCCAATTAACATTTATTATGTCAATTCAATGTTCTCTAATCTTAGAATTGACATCAAATAAAATTGTGAGTTCAATCGATAAATGTCCAATATTGTACATTTATTGATATATTTAGACTTATTTCAAAATAGTTATTTTAAATTTGTAATTTTTTCGTTGGTCGATTTAAAGTAAACTATTTAAAACGAATTTTCAAATTAATTAAGCTATGTGACGATTATGAGGGTTTGATGATTATACCCTTTGCAATTCGGGCATGTACACCATCAAGTATATTGATGTCGTAGGTTATCTTGTACGTCAGTATCGAATAAGATCTCAAATCTGGTCATTGATGGATCCTAACTCATGTCTACGTCACTCGCACTCATTGTCACTCATAATTCATTAGAGAACACTAATTTGTGCTAGTGTATTTTGATTCCACATCACTGACACATGTAAGACATCATCTTCGGATTTTTTTATTTAATTGCTTGTTTCTACTTTTTACAAAATTTGTGTGATTTAAACAACTCTTTATTGATTGACTAGTCGAAAAACCTTGTCATCGATAATTTGCGACTATATTATTGGATTCAATTCGGTTTTTTCGATATAAAAATTGTTCAGTGGACTGAAATACTTGTGAAAAAAAATGTTAAATACCGGTAGTGATTGAAAATAGAATTTCAAAATTTGAAAAAACACAGGAAAAACAGTTAATAGAACAATAAATCCACTTCCTAAATGACGTTACCGTGGATAAATAAATGATAATCACAACTGTTGGTAAAATATTGCTTTGTTAGAGTTTATGGAGTTCTTTAAGTAGAATTCGATTTTGATTCGAGATGAAGAATTAATTGCTAGACAAGTTAATTGATAATCAATAGAATTAAGCATTGTAAACGATTTATGTTTTCAATTATCTTATAATTATAAAAGAAACTATCTATATCGAGATACGTTTTATGAGAAAGAAATTCGTTTGAAATATTCATGTACATAGATATCGAAGACCTGATAAATCATTAGGTTATGCTTTGTAGAAATCATTGTGCTTTGGATTTCGTCTATAATAATAATCGACATCTAATTAGGAAACATTATTTAAGACCTTTGATGTAAACTTCAATTTCCATCGTCAGTGCAATGTCAAGACGATATATGTTTTCACGGTATGTGATGAAAAAATATTTTTGTTCGACTTTAATTATGAGTATCAAATAATTAAAAGGATGATTTTGTAGTTTTTTATCAAGTGTTTTTTATCAATTTAAATGAAATCAATGTTTGAAAATCAATTTAAATAATTTTCTTGAATATATTGATTAGAGAATACATTTTAGGTTGACTTTCTTAGATTCTTAATCAATTCTTATTTAATGAAATTTGATGTTTTTGTTTTCGATTTTGAGAATATCAATGCTGGAAAAATACATAAACGAATATAGATAATAGAAGTCGGTATAGATGAAGAGAATTCAATATAAATATAAATACAGAAAAAATAGAAAATTCAATAGCGAGAGATATTTTGCAAATCAAGTATTTTTAAATTATAAATAATTAAATAAATAGTTAAAAGTAGCCATGTTTGAATTTTTTTATTGCATTTGCTTTTTGTATCGATTTTCATTTTCAATACATATTCTTTGAAATAGGACCAAGGTAAGCAACTACTATTTATAAATGACGTATCGAAAACAAACTGAAGAGACACCAGAAATCTATGTATTCAAATACATTTAAACAAAGTAATATAATTTGCTATAAAACCAAATCTTTAAGAATTTAATTTAATTTAATTTCTCGCATTCCCCTTTGTTTAAAATCTTTGATTTTTTTTTATTCTTAATCGACAATGTATCGATTACTCCACATATTTATCTACGTAAAGATCTGTAGTTCCTTCATTATATCTTCATTATATCTTTTCTAAATCATCTTTATATCTTCTCTGAATCCTCTTACTATCTTCTTTGAATCTTCTTTATATCTTCTTCGTATATTCTCTATATAGTCTCAACATTTTCCTCCTTCTTTTCCGTAATTTTCAGTCATTGATCTTCTCAGAATCGAATCCAAATACGTGGTGTCTATGTAAGTCCTTACTATATCCCTACTTATTGAAAACAAACTGAAAAGACACAACAGAAAATTATATATTTAAAAATCATTATCACAGTAAAAATTAAAAAAAAATCTAAAATTAACCGCGTGTTACTAAATAAAACTCATAAAATGAACAACGAAAAGTTGACTGGTAATGAAAAAACAAACTGGATACATTTAAACCAGTCATAACAAGTGCCATAACTAAATATAATAATTATTTGTCTACTATTACGTAATTTACGTTTATTTAAAACTTTAAGAATACAAAATGTATTTTAGTGGAACTCTAAACATCAAGGCTATTGGCGACATGTAGCTTCAGTTTTCATAGCTCTAATGGATTTGTTAATGGTGCGTCGTTTTCTTACTTACGTTGCTATGATACTAAGCATTCAATCTTAAAAGGTCACCATAGAACGCAAATCGGAACTTCTACTCAAATTCTCACTCACTACCGGCAAGCCGGTTTCAAACTGATACAGGAAACAATCGTGAGATAGAAAATTTAAGAAACTCCTCTATTAATTTAAATCTCAATTTTATACAATGTCAACTTATATATTTTTTTATAATTTTAGACCGGTTTTGAAGAAAATAGCAATGAAGCTTAAGTAGCCTATTTCATAGAAGTTAAAATCCTCTATAATTTTCATTTTGGTTCTCCGGAAATATTTGATAATCGTTATTAATACACACTTTCTAAACAGTTTTAGTTTATAAAAACAATATCAAATGTTAGTTTGATGAGACCGAATCAATGATACCAAATGAAATCAAATCCACAAGACATCGATCAATATCCATCTGTTGTTCTGCCAAAGCTAGTAGTTACAGTTATTGAGCTCAATTCTCTGATAGTATGTTTGTGGATAAAGAATTTGTATAGTTAGGGAATCTTGTGTAATATTTTTAAGAAATCTCAATCAAGTATTTTCAATATTTCAGTAAACCAAAGGAGCTTAGCCAGATTCTGTTAGTAGAAGAAACCTTTGCAAAGCAAGTACCTAAGATAGTGCATCGTACATAAATATTTATTGTAGAAGTGAAAATTAAATGAAATCTTGAGAATTATAATGTTGAAACCAATGGCACAATATCTTAAGCTTAGAGACAGATTATCCTTTTGGATAGAAATATGAATATATTTATCATCAAAATCGCACTGACCAATGATATGAATAAATTCAAAAATGGGTTAAAATATATTAGAACATTTCGTTTATGAAATTATATTTCCAACAACTATTTATATTATAATTCCAAATAGATAACGATAATTATTCTTTTTTTGCAAATATTTAGAATTTCTTTTTTCAAACTAAAACCTATATTTGTTTCTCTGCATCCATCAATGGCGTTGTTTAATTAGTCTAGATGAATTTGTTTGCCCTAAATCTATAAAATTTTAGAAACTTGTGCTTTCATTGATTCATTATCTTGTTTATTTATAATGATGAATGGTAACAATTTGTTACTTTTATTTAAAATTCGCAACTTTTGAAATCAAATTATTTAATCACTCATCAATTTTGAACGATTATTATTGACAATTCCAGCAATAAATTCACTGGCAAATGGGATTTATAATTATTTATTTCATTCAAGATTGGATATGAATTCAAATCATCATTTCATATTTTGCTCACCCGACAATTTCACCTTTACTAATACCATTTACAATTTCTTTATTTAAGCATCCTCATACCTGTGAAGTATGTGACGAAAATTGTTAAATAAGGTCTAAAAATGGCTTGGATGATTGAAAAACACATACTGCTCAGTAGGCATCTATAAGCCTTGATATAGACGTTTACTGATTGGGATCTATATCATAGACAAAACAGTACAAACACCTTAACGTTCTAATACGAAGCACTGGATCATGATACAACCAATAGAATCGCCTGACTCAGGATTTTTGAGATTTATATTAAGTATTGTATTTTATTATCCTCGATTTTGCTGCCATTGTGTTTACGAAAATTGTGTTTACCAAAACCATTTTCCTTCCGATTTTAAAAATATTTTAAGATTTTCCAGACAGTTGGAATTTTACATGTCGCAACAAGTAGTCACTGACAGACCGGATTTATAATCCTTTCTATTGATTTGTATCGAATAAATCATGTAATAACTTGATTATTCGAATCCAATCTCAGTCATACCTTTAGTCACTCACAACTTTATCATAGGCACTTGTTCTATTCCATCTTGGTTTTATGCCAAGATATCACTAATAGTTTTCATAAAAGTTATACACTACTATTCTCCAAAATCATATTATTGTATTTTCAAGGTTATTTTTAAAGATTCAATTTTATTTATAACTAGGTGTTTTAATAAACCTCCTCTTTTCCTTTTAGTTTACTTTAAAATATCTTTTATATAAGACAGAAATGATTAAATTATTTTTTTTCAATCAACTCTTTCAATATCTAACTAACAAAGGCTAGCATTTGCATTCAAGTGGATTTCAAACTTCAGTATAATTAATTAGTCATCTAGCACGTAATTTCCTCGACCACCGTCTCTAAATTCGGAATACAATTTGATTTATTATATTGTGGAATCTTGAAAATATCGATCTGTTAAATTTTTGTGAAGTTTGTTTTGATAAATAACAAAAAGTAGATTCTCATAAATAAAAGGAATTCCAATCAAAATCCAAGAAAATCGCCAAATTGTAATCCATGTATTTCTTAAGATACATATTCACAAAAATCAGTTCACATTAATCAGGATTTCAAAACTCATACCAATTGACAAAAGTTATATTTCATGTTTAGTTAGTAAAGAAAATTAATCTTAAAATAAAATTTCGAATTTATTGAGAGTATTGCAAAAACCTATATAGTTTATTTAATTATATTCTTTAAAAGCGTTTTGAATTTTTTTTATTTAAGTACTTGAGAAGAATTTCAGTGGTTTAAAATCAAATATTAAATAGACTAGAGCTTCAAAATCTCCTAAAAATTGATTATTTGATTTATTGTAAATTAGCGAGGACTTCTTTTTAACATTAGAATCAAATTGATAGATAAAAATAGACAATGGTATTATTTAAAATGTCTGTAATTAACTAACTCGATTTGCAATTAAAAAATTTAAATTTAAAATCTCAAATAATCATATAGAAGTGTTGTCATTAGAATAGGAACTTGGTTTAAAAACTATGTTTTGTCAGTGTTAGACATCCTAAAACGTGAGTTATAAACTGAATTATACGAAATATAATTAAATTAGAAAATTATCACACAACGAGTTTATTTAACCCTTATATATTTCAATTTTCTTGATAAATTTTATTTCCTTATAAAGAAAATAAATATAATATTACCGTTTCAGATTATTGAGAAAGGAATGATTTGACTTGAATTATTAACGAATAATGTGTTAATAAGATTGAAATTTCATCCATTTCGGATAATTAATCATTGAAAATAATATAATGATCTTCTATACTTAATCCGGGGTGTCATTTTATATCCATTAACATGATTTATTGAAAAATCGCCATTTATTTAAACCGTATATTCATCGTTCAATTCTTCGTTGTCGATCAGTTCTTTTTAAAAATTTTAAATCATAAAATTAAGCAATTTTAAATTTTAATTTAAATAAATTTTAAAAGGCTGAATAAATTTCAATATTTGAAGACAATGACGGATGATGCATTGTTTTACTTAAAATTTCTTTTGATAATAAAATTATTGATGTTCGAATCTATGTTGATTGTCAAGTCAAATTACATTCAAGCTGTGTTTTGTTGTGAATAATCCCTATTCCGTTACTGATAATTGAAAAAAACGAAGTTCTCATCTATGATGTGATGAAGTAAATATAATTTCTTTGTAGCAGTAGCTATATTTTTCGCATTAATCTTTATTTTCAAATAGTCAAGATAACTAAGTGAGGTACTTGATGTGTTTAATAAAATAGTGTTATAATTTCTGATTACCAAAAAAATGGTTTTAATAACGCAATCTTTCAACTATCATTATAAATCAGCCCATTATTGCAAAGGCTGAAATATATTATTAGTTTTTGTTCCATTTTAATATACAGTAAACCCCGCTTATTAGAATCACGGATAATGTTATCAATCGGATATTGTTATCATTTTTGTCAAGGACGGATCGGACATATCCTGATACATACAAAAAATTTCGTTTATTGTTATCATGATTTCGGTTTATGTTATCAATTTTTAAAAAAAATGTTGCGTAATGTCTGTAATTTTTCGTTTATGGAACTTAGGTTTTTTTATTTATTTATTGACTTTTTATTGACATTTATTGACTCTCTGTTTTAATCAAACCTATTGTAATGACTGACATGAAAAAGAGACGTGATCTTACCGTAAAGGAA
>JBBMOY011118107.1:0-17134 GCA_037951405.1 Platydemus manokwari
AAAATCAATATTCGACATAAGAATTACAAAAATTACCAAATAGGTGTTTATAGATATATAAGATTCAGATACCATAGTGTGATTCAATAATAATGTGTTATAAAGAATATGCGATAAACTACATCCTTTATTTTTCATTAAATTGAAAATGTAATCAAATGACATATTTCAAAACTTTAACTTAAATCGACTTCTGTTTATCACTTTTGTTATCGATTTAAACTCATTTGATAATAAGTCGTCTTATAGACATTTAGAGAAGATCAACAACTTGAAATATAATTCCTGACACGAATGAATCATCTTAATTTTATTTGTGTAGTGTGAATATAAAACAAAAAACAAAACCGTTTTAAAATAAGAATATATTTTTGAACAGATTAGAATTAATAATTTAATATTTACGTTAGAGAAACAATTAGCACAAGATCACACTTAAAATATAAGTACGATAAAGTGAGATAAAATATAAATGACACATATATACTTGACAGTCAATTATTGTGTATTGTGAGGAATATGCAGCTATTACCAATAATACAATTACAACAAGTGCTTCAGCCAACAACTTGGTATAATGTTGTAATATACTATTTAACGGGTACTGATATTTATGGATTTGAGCTCCTATCCTATAGTGATAAATATAAAAGCTATTTGAATTGGTAGGACTTCATCCAAGAAATTCAAACATCGTAGAAAACAAGCAAAAGCAAAGACAGCAGTAAATGTGTGGAGAACCGCAGCAAAGCTCTTTATATGTGTAGAAAATTTTAAATGACTTTAGAATTTATAATCGATGATAAAGAGAAATAGAATTTAATGATAAAAATGTCCAAAATTACCTTTACTCGAACCACTGCGATCAATGAAATCAAGCCCAATGGAACTTCCAATTAATAGATTTACACCCCAAAATGCGGCACAGTGAATTTCACCGGTTATTTTCTTCTTCAAAATATCTTCCTTCGTCGTATTGATATGACTTTCGGGTAGTTGCTAAAATCAAATAATTTCGAAATACACCCAATTAATGACAAATTAAAAGAGAATCATTTTTAAATGACAGAAAATTCACAAAGACTCACCTGGGATAATTTTCTAGCATGTGCAAAATCCAAATCTGGATTATTAGCCAACGCGAACATATTGCCAGATAAACTGTGTCGTGTTTTAATATTTTTAGGGGGAAAACGGCTGTTATTCTAAAGAAATAAATGTTGTGATAAAATCAGATGAAATAATGAATCAATATAAACAATCACATCAAACTCAAACAGGCTCAGACCCTCATTGTTACTAGTAAAAATTATATGGTTTATATTTTGTAATGGAAATTTTATCCTTTATCTATTTTCATAGAATCGATTGGTTTTTCACTCAATAAAAAATACGGTAGAAGTATTTTTATATCATTCTAAATGAAAATCCAATCCCCATTTACTGTAAATCATCATCGTAATTAATTCAATTCGTTTAATAATTTCTAGAGAATTAAAACATTCTAATAACTTAAATAAATATTTAAATAATATATAAGTTATTTATAAAAGAAACTAGTTCCATAAGTAAGACATTATACAAAGTCTATCTATATTTAACAATTGAACTAGATAAAAATTAAAAAGTTTAGATAGACAAGTTTTCATTGAAATATGTAACATAATTTCATTCTTGATATGGTAAGGAGAGAATAAAACTTCCTTGGTGAATGGAAGAATTAAAAATATATTGACAGTTCATGTTCTGTTAATTATCCATTTATAATAAAAACAACAATGGGATTTAGTGTTTATCTAATAATCGTAGGCTTTATTATTAGATGAAAAAGTTACAAATAAAATGATTTATTAAATAAACAATAGCAACACTGTTCGTAGAATTTAACATGTCTCATTTGTTATTAATCCAATCATTACAGATTGAAAACTCGGTTAATATCACGAATGAAATGATGTCAAGCTCAAAATTATTTATTTATAACAAATATAATTAGACCCATAATAAATAAACAAAAATCACATAATAATGATAATCAATAATATAACAATATTTTTCCACATAGTGATATAAATTGAAAAATAAAATTATAACTCACTGATTGATACAAATCAAAGTTCTGTAGACTGTTCGGTTTTGTCATTTTTCCGGTTACAGATTGGGGTAAAACATCTGGTAAAACATTTTTCGATTTATCTAATTAACCAATGATAACAAAAACCACACAATATAAATATTCAAAATTATCATTTTCTACTTACCGATATCGGCATCGTTCTAAATGAAGAAATAAACATCAAATAAACATATGATTATTTATGATGAAATGTAACCTTTTGTGATTCAAGTGATCTATCATTGTTCCTGAATAATTGATCTTTATCAAATATATGATCAAAATAATATTCTAACATGTCACATTGGGCTAGTTTTTCAATAATATCTAGATGAGATTTCTCAATCATAAAATTATTATTTTTGTTTGGTGATGTTTCTGATTCCTACAACACATAAAAATTCCATTCTAAAATCTGATGTAAAAATTACTTCTGCTATTGTTGGATTGGTAAGTAAGGTCGATAAACTTATTGCACTATCAGCTAAATGTGAAACGTGAAAAATTAATCCAAAAATTATAATTGTACATTTTAAAAAACATCAATATTTCCCATAAACTTGATAATTGCAATTCATAAACCCGATAAATACCTGGCACCATAAATAAGTGCCTAATGTTTATGTAACCTTTAATTAGGCTGTGAACATAAAATGGTGGAGCTTAATCGATAAGCTATTATAACAAAGTTCAAATCCAAATTAAATATTATTTTAATTGAAAAAAATACAAAAATCAAATTATATTGGTGTTGTTGTGGATTCAATGCACTTTAATAAAATGTACAGATACTATCATGATTTTATTTATATATATTAAATGAATTATAAAACACAATAATATGGAAGTTCACACGTATTCAATAATATTACACAGAAATATTTGATTTCTAAATTTACAAATATGCTCTAACACTATAATTGTCTGGCATATCCAATTGACAAAAATCAATACATTTTAATTCCAACCTTTATTTGGTAATATTTATGAAATACCCTCAAGAAATCAATAAAGAAATCATATTAAAAAGAAATTAATATTATATTTGTTTCGTGTAATTGAAAAATCCATTGATATATAAAATCTAATAATAATTCACATAAACTCAAATTAAATCCAGATTTCATTCAATGTCATTTTAGATATGATAATACAATAATATAAGAAACTAACACCCACCCACATATATATTAATGATATCAATGAATAATAAAACCATAATTAAAACATTGATTGCACAATTACATTATTAAAACTATAATATTCTTCGATATACACTGATGAAATTAGCATAGTTTTAAAAATCGATAGCGCAATAAACAAATTAGTAGAATCACGTGAGCTCAGTTGTGATTTTATAAAGAAATGTATGCACAGAATTTCAATACACGATTTTTTCAGGACTTTTATTTTTCATTTAATAAATGAATAATCAAAACTGACCTGGTTTAAACTTGTTCTGCAGCAACCTTTGATTAACTAAATCATCCCCAACCTAAAAAAAATTAGTGATTGAGAATTTGAAATTAAATATCAGGGCAATTTTATTCGTGAATATCACCCAATGGAATATTTTATTTGTTTTATTTTAATTTTTCTCTGAACTACTTCGGGTGTTATATGGCGGTTAAGGCAAGAGTATATTGCGGTACATAGTAGATATAAAATACCTAAAGATCCTCTGATCACTATATATTTTGTTAATTATTTCGAAATTTTCATTCAAACAAAAAATTAAATAATAAAAGGAAACGAAGGTTAATTACTTTCAGAGAAATTCTCACAGTAAATTGACATTTTTAGATATTTAAAGATATATAATGTAAAACGAAACGATCAAAGATGTACATTGAAGAACGATCGCAAATATGATTGAAATCAGATATGAATTGTGGTCACCAAAGGCCATCAATAAATTTCAAGGTAATTATTGTAAATATTAGACAGTGAGAGAAATAATAAGATAAACTATTTATACCAAACAATCCAATGTATAATTTTATTACGGTATAAACTTTGTTCGATTTTCTCTCAAGACATCGCACCAAATGACTAATTACGAACACAAGAAAAATATTTACTAATAACATAATCATCCATCTAAATCACTTAACAGCCGGTAAAATTTCTAAAGACAGTTTTGCAAAATGTTTTGAATTTGTTGATACATTAAAAATATTTAGAAATCACAACATTGTGTAGATAAAATTTGAAGCAATATGGATGAAACATATTATAAATGTCATTGTAAGTATAAATCATTTGGAAATAAATGTTTAATGAAAATTATTAAATATAATAATAATAATAATAATTATTATTATTATATTATTTAATGGAAATTCCTTTATATGAAGATGGAGACTAGATATTTTTCAAATCATTATAAAAAAAATAATAAGCATAAATGTGAGTAAATGTGACAGTAAAACATCTTTCTAACTATTCTGATCAAATAGTTTAATAAGCGGTTGAATATTGATGAAAATATTAATAAGATGAACTTTAAATTTAAAAATAAATGCGAATATAGTGAAAAACGGATGCTAATAATAATATTAATATAATAATTTTATAAATAAATGTTATGAAAGATTATATTTTAAGAAATAATTTTAACTTAAACAATGAAAAATCTAACATTCGATGACATTGGCCTAGGATTTGGGAATTTTGGTCTGGTTACAAATCGTATACGATCTGATGCCCTTGGATCAAATCGTCCAACAATGTTACCATCGCTTGCTTTTCGATGCAAAAATGGTGATTCAGCCCGTCGACTGATTTGGAGAGGAGATTCATAACCGACAGATTCTCTACGTTCCTGTTTTGGAGTTAACGAACTCTCGATTGGCTTCTGTTAAATTTAAATATTATTTTCCTGATATTTAAAAACTATTATAAATTGATATTGATACGATATATAAATTGAAAACATTGTTTAACTTAAGTGATAAAACTTTTCTAAATTTACAATTCTTTCTTTATTTTTCCAAATCTATCATTGATATTATGTCCCCTTGCGCGAGGAAATATTATTGATAAGAAGTTAAATTTTAAAAAAATCAAACCAAATCTGAATCATGATAAGCTATGAGATTTTTTTATTGTTAAAGAAATTATTAACATTGTTTATTAGAACTGTTGAAGAAGATCTGAAAAGCCGTTAATTAATACAATTCCTACTAATCAAATATTAGGATTTTTAATAATTTCGAGCATATTTCCCATTTTTAAAATTGAGATTGATTCTTTTTTTTCACAAAAATTGTCGTTTCATATAACATTGACATGAAATGTTTTCGATTATCTTATGAATTGAAATATATTCATTTGCATTTAATTCCATAACATGATATGTAATAATCAGCTTTCAAAGATAGAAATAATATAAAAACCCATATCCATTTGATTGGAAATTATAACGATACATAGGGTAATAATTTTCCGAGAAATTTGATTTTCTCAATTCTAAAAAAACACGGGAACAGTCAAACCGAAGCTATATTAAAAAAAAACTTGATGAAAAATCAATTCCTGATTATCTAGTTTCAGTTTATATTAATAATTTATACTGGTTCACGGATTTTATGTTATTTTAAAAGTTAAAAATTTCAAATACATTCTCTTGTCATTGCTATGCAGTCTCGAAAATTAACATGAGATTAAAGCGGGATTAAATAATAATCAACGACATTCTATTTTTGTAATGGTAAAAAAAATATTCGAAAATAAATTCCTTAAATTTTTTATCAGTAAAAAAAATTTAGTGAAAAAATCAAAAACCAAGAACACAATCTTTAGTATAAACGGCTATTTTATTGGTGTTTCGATATTATTGGAAAAAATAGCATATTAATTATAATAAATTATTGTCATCATTGCATTATTTAGAAATTCATGAGAATGATAAGTTGTGAAATGATAATTTGAAAATGAAATTAATAAAATAAATTTCAAGATGATTATAAAAATTGTAGTGAAGTCATATTTATGGCTTATAAATAAAAAGGATGTACTTGGAAATTAATATTTGATTCTGAAGTCACACCAACATGATTCTGTTTGTGTCGCACGGGAGCCTTTGTTGATGGATCGCTTTCTAATTCCTGAATGAATTATAAAATGTTATTGTAACAACAGACCAATATTGTCAATATTATCATTAATATTATTATTATTATTATTATGTGACAAAATATAATGAAATTTAATATTGATAATATTATATTAATATAAAGAACAATTTCAAAACTGGAGCTCTTACTTTGTCCTTTTTTATTCATAATTATTACATTTATTCAAACAGAATAAACAATATTTTGGTCAAAGTGTAACAATAATCCACGCAACTACATAAAAATAACGAGATCAATTGCTTACTTTTATTCCCTTCCTCTGTTGAATATAAAAATGAAATCTATCAATTAATTGTTAATGTTATAGGACTTCAGATTTTGTAAATCTTCAGCCAGGAATAATTTTCTGATATTTATTTTAGATTTGGTTTTTAATTCAAAGAATAAAAAATCAATTTTCACAAAAGAGAACAGCGGTAGCGATATTAAAATGCATTATTAATTATTTATAAATGATTATTATTAACGATTTAAACAAGCTTTACAAAAAACAATCACATAATAAAACAAGCTTTATATTAGAGAAGAAAACGAAAACAATCTTAATATTCATTTGCTTATATTTACGATTCGTGACAATTTCGTTGACATCAATCTAGATTTGCATATTTTACAAACGTTATCGACATTGTATGAATAACAAATTAAAGAATTCAACGAAATAAGTCATTTATTATTACGAAATAAAATTTGAAGGTATAGAAGAATGGTCGATGAAATTTAATACGAATATAAATCGCTCTCAATGATTATGTAATCGTTAAAAATATATTGCTAATTGAGAGAAAAATCTACAATAATATCGCAGAAAATATCATTGGGTTGAAATATTGAATTATTACAACATAAACCTCTCTGAAAGTACTGATCTAATCCCCGTTCACTATGTGCTAGAGGTAATTTATTTCTTTTCATACCACCAAAAATCTTAAAATTAAGTAAGATTTGATAGAAAAATGTACATAGTAATATATATGTATACATAATTATTGTCAGTGATATAATAGCTATAAACTGATATAATAATAAGAGTAAAACAAATCTTCTCCAAACTATTGAAAAATAATGATGTAACAAAAGATTATCCACAAACAAAGTATCCACTAATTTCTCAGTAATTATAAAATTATAAATTATTTAAGAATATCTTGGAAGGAAATTAAATAATAAAAAGTCTATGAAACTCCTAATAATGATGCGAATGCTAATAAATTGCCATAAACAAACAAAGAATACACTTATGACCAATAGATTATTTCAGAATATTCAAATATAAAATATAAATTAATAAATTATTCAACATTATCAATAAAGATTAACAAATGTAAAATCTGGCTAAATAAAATCAATATTATTGTCACGTTAATAAAATTTAAGATTACAATTATTATTATTATTATTATTATTATTATTATCAAATCAAATTTCAAATGATGACTATACTTGCAATTTCATAACCATTTCAAGAAGCGTATCATTGGATTAAAATTGGAAACCCGCTAAATATTTAATATTCGACAATATGTTAATGAGATTAAATGGAATGATAATAGAGAAGGGGATATACTATACTGATAGACAATTTCAAGTATATGTTCTAGTAGGGGTATTCCATTTGGAATGGGCGGATAGAAAAAAGTTCGGATCAGTTCACACACATAAAAGCCGTGTGTTCTATCAGTAAACCCCATGGGCGCAAATCACTAATAGAATCAAAGAAAAATAATTAATCATATATAAACTGCTGTAGAGATGGTCAAACATGATTAAATAAGTGAAAAACAATTCACCTGAAGCAAAGCAAAATTTTGCCTTAGCGTGTCTGGGTCAAAATCCATATTAGTCGTTTGTTTTGGCGGAACATTTTTATTTTCAATTTTATTATTATTGTTCAATTTGATAGTGCTGTCTTCGGTTTTTGTAGGTAAATTCTTGAAATCATCTGGAGGTTTGTCTGGGCTTTCTCGGATATTAATGTTCGCGCCACGTCGATAATCTTGGATAAAAACAACATTTAATTAATAATTGAATAAATGCAAGCTCATTTTTACTTCTTTTTTCGCTTTTGCGAGAAATAATATCTCGTAATTGAACGATGATATTACGTTCATTAATAATGGAATTTACGAATGGATGGCTTATGAGTTGTTTGGCTGTGAGTCTCTTTAGCATAAATACATTTATCCCATGTCAATGTGTTATAAAAATGTTACTTCTTGATATTTCTTTTTAAGAGACTTATCAAGAAAACCCTTGAAAGTTGCAGACCATTTCGGTGATTTTAATTTTGGAGGAGGATTTTTCTTGATTAGAAACAGTGCGCGCATTGGATGACTTTCACATAATGGTGGTCGACCCTCAGCCATTTCGATTGCAGTAATTCCCAAAGACCAAATATCACTTCTCTCATCGTAGAAGCTGTTAGGATTATCTTCACAGTGTATTACTTCTGGAGCCATCCTGTTTTGTTTTTAATTAATAACCAGATGATGCCAATATATCAAAAACAATCACAAATATATTCAATAAAAATAAGAAAAACGTTAAAAATCCGAACTTCTTTAAAAGATTTGTTTCAATTTTAAAGCTGATGAATTCGTCCGATAAAATAATCTCAATTTTACCATTAAACGATGCCAAATATAATTTTGAAAATATGAACTTATTCCCACACAATTGAAATAGATTATCATACCGGATCACGATAGTTTTGTAGTGTGTAACAAAGGATCTTAGTTTTATTAATGAAACTGTATTATATATAATAACTAAAGAAATTCGAAATATCTTTTTAAAAACCTCTTTATTCGTTAGATTTCATTTCCAATTATAATTCTTTACAGTTTCTTTATGTTTATAGTTCTTCGAAACATTTTCTTTATATATTAAATTAAATTATTTCATCATTTAATATTTTAAAGATTATTTCCCAAGCAATTATATTTATAAATACAGATTATAATATATCGAGTAAAATGTCAACATTTTGTAATTGCAATAAGCCTCGAGAATATTTTAGAATCAAAATTTCAATTTGGTTGACCGACTCAGTTCTGTCATTTAAGAAATCGGTTCGAAAATTGCACCATATTAATATTCCATGACCTCTGATGTAATATATTACTTAGCGAAAATCCGATATTGTGCAATATTACAAACAAATCATCATTAATAATGATTTCCATATGAATGCCCTTTGAAAATCATTTTCCAAATTTCCCATAACAATCCAGTGATAAATTGCGTAGGAGAATAAAATGCACGTGACAAGAAAGTTTCAATAATCTCTAATGAACTATAATAACATCTTTCCCCCATATATCTCTATTTGCTTGTGTTAGTCATAATACAAGACAAATCAATAAACATTTTAGAAATTTATTAGAAATAGGGAAATATTAAAAATACACACACAATTGAAATGTTTCTTTGAGTTTTATAATGGGATTTTATGTTTTTATGTAATTTCCAATTTATAAAATCATCTAAACTATATATAGTTGCGGGTAAGATGAATTTAGAAATAGTAAAATGCAATCCAATGATTAAAATAATTGTAAATGTAAAAAAAAAGTAATTAATAAGTAGCAATTATATTACATAATAAATTATAATTACAAAATATAAACAAAAAATCATTATCAATCCCCAAAAAGGAAGAAAGAAGAGATAATTGGTATTAATAATCAATACCTACTAAAACAATGCGTATTAATCAGCTGATAGCAAATGAATGAGTGTTGTCTGACGAATGAAAAATTCGAACAAAATTTCCACCAATGACAATGAAATGCCCAAGGTCAGAGTCAATGTGATATTATTAGTCATCAAATATTTATCCACAATTTCAATTGTCAATAAATCAGTTGCGTATTCATAATCACGACAACCAGAACCAGTTAATTGGAATCGAAACGTGTATTGTGGTGATAATGAATTTATAAATAAAAAAACATTAATAGCAAAAATTGAGGTTAATAATTGTGAATTTATTATCAGACAAATAATTTTTAATGAATCATTAATATTAGTCGGTATGTGTGCTAGTTTATTATATTGAAATACATACACACACACTCACAATTTTCGATGTTTATTATCAATTAAGATCAATTCTTACCAAAACGGTGTGCCAATGAAAGTATTTCTTTTGCCCAATGTTCGATCTAATTGCGCACTAACTCCAAAATCCACTGCGAACATTAATAAAGGAGAAAAGGAATTATTTTAATATAATAAAAATTGTAAAAATTCACCTAATTTCACTTCAGCTGCATTGGTTAAAAGAACATTTTGACCTTTTATGTCACGATGAATGACATGATTGTCGTGCAAATGAATCAGCCCCTGAATATTTATAATTATTAGTCAATTTCAAAAACTAAAGAAAATAAATGAACCTTAATTATTTCCCGAGAAATATAAGAAATCCAATCTTCTTTCAGAGATAACCCACTGGTACCTAAATTATTATTGCTCATTTTCAAGGCCAGTTATTAATCATTAAAAATGTACTTTTAACGAGATCTGTTATTGATCCAGCAGCGCAGAATTCCATAACCAACTTCATATTAGAATTAATTAACCTATAAAATAATTTTAAAAAATTCCCATACCCACAACTGTTGGATATTTTTTTGGCGATGAACAAACGAACCGTAATACGTAGCTACATTTTTATGATTTGAAAGCTGGAAAAGTCATTAATTAGTGAAATAACAATTTAAAAAATCAATTCTAACACGCCTGATAGTATTAATTTCTAAAAGAATTTCTTCAATTTCATTCTAGAAATGAAAACTAAAATTTTGTTTAATGGAAACAAATACAAACTGGATTAATTTCCATAACTTTAACTGCTACGAGCTGACCATTATTGTTGTCTTTACCCTGTAATTCATTAAAGAATATATTTGAGAAAATTATCAAATTCACTTTATAAACATTTCCGTATGTACCTTTACCTACTACTTCAATTAAAGAATAATATCCAGCAGGTTCCTATGTTTAATATTATTTAAAAATTATTTAATAAATATAAACCTTCAAATTATCAAGATTACTAATCATTCTACAGAAACTTGAAAATTAAGCAAACATAAGATTTAAAATTAAATCTGCCAATTTAATTTTCAAAATATATAAACAAGAGATTGTACGTCTTTAAAATTAAACATAAAGAGAACTTTAAATTTTCATTAATACAACTAATTACATTTTTTACAAAGAAAGATAACTTGCTAATGAAATTGTTTATTAGATAAACTTATCTAAAATTCAATATTTTACTATTATGATTTGGTAAACTAACAATTGAGCAGCTAAAACTGAGGAAAATTTATTCAAAGAAAATTCCCATCATGAATGATTTGTCACATTACAAACCACCATATCTATATCTATTTAATTTGTTTGTTCTTTAAATATTTTTTCAACTAAGCTATACATATTATGGGTGGTAGAATATCCACATTGAAAGTATTTCTAGCACATTATTCAACGATTATAGTTCCTTTAAGAGTAAATAATATGTTTTTCCAGTAATAAAGTTTAAATATAGTACCTATATAGGACCTTAATATTGAATAAACGACTTTAATAGTGTAGACACCAGAAAAGTTGATAAATTACATGTTTTCGAAATAAAATAACACATGATTTTCATTCGCAAAACTGATTAAAAAGTCAACAACTGCTTAATAAAATGAATTTTAAAAGTGATTAACGTGCTGTATACAGAAGGAATTATTGAATCCACATATTAATTTTTTAAATTTTTGATTAAAGTTGTAATAAACTCACCGAACTGGTTAAATTGTTCCAAAAATATTAGGTAGAACTGTTGTTTTTATGTGAATGATGTATATATTATATATCACTTAATGTGTGAGAGTATGCTTACAAGGCTTCTTTCCAAAAAGCTTGTCATTTTCGTTTAAGAGGATAGACTTGACATTAAACATCAGTGTATTTTTCAAAATATATACTCAATATACTGCTTCATTTTGATTGTTAACATAGTGTCATGTTATACCTTTAAGCGTAAATTGTTGTGTATACTGCAGCTGTCTCTTTCTCCCTGACTTCTTTCACGTTTCTTTTTCAATACTCAGATGATACCATATGCAGATTTTTAATAATTTGTTAATTGTAAAATATCACGAGATTGCACAATTTGTGTTTAAAATATTATAGTAGCTTTAAATTTCGCAGGTAAAAATAGTTATTATTTCTGTGGTTTTGTTTTTGTTAATTTTTTTATTTTAATTAACTTATTTGATTTAATTAAAAATTATAATTATTATAGATGTGAATGAGATGGGTTATTTTAGTTTACTGAACATATAAATGTTGATAATACTACATTTTGCAACTTGAAGTCTGTCAAAATAACAACTCTCAAATTCAAATATAATATTCTTCTTGACGAATAAGCAAAATTACAAAAAAATCATTTGTAAGGTCTGTAAAGTTTGTGATGTTATGATACGAGAGATTTAGGAATCTAAAAGGGCTCTGATTTTAAGAATTAATGAGTTTGTTGACAATTCATACTTTTAATTTCTTATGATCTATTCATTTTATAAAGCTGACTCCAATAGGTGTATGGTATAAGCGATTTTTTAATAATGTGCTATTTATATTGTTTTTCTTATCATTTTTTTTATTTATTTATAATATTTTTTAAAAATTTATTATTGGTATTTATTATTACTATCTTTATTCCAATATTTGTATGATTACTGTACTTACTAACTTATTTATTTAATTTTATTTTATTCTTTCTATTTTTAGTTAAAAATATTGACCACAGTTGTAATATATGTATATATGTGTGTGTAATCGTTTAAATGCTATTATATTTGTATAACTTGAATTAATAAATATTAATATTCTACTATTTCTTTATCACATGGCGTCACGAGCAGATTTAGAACTAGCTATCTTTAATGGTGAAAATGCGGAAGAATTTCTTTCTTCAGTTGTCGAATATGTAGAAGTAATGGAAATTCTGAAAAATTTGAGAATCAAATTTATATTTTATTATGTAGATGCTGGTATAAAGTCGGAAATAAAATCCGATTTAAGTTACACAGGAGAGTTATCTTCAATTAAGATAATCCTTGTCGATATAGAAGAAGAAGTCAGTAATGACACCATATATGATGATAGGGATGCTTTATCAACAGTCGTCGGAGTCCTTCGAAAACATTTTAAAAAGAGTTAAAATTTCTGTGACTGAAATTAATATTGAAAATAAGGAAGAGATTTCCAGGAAGATATTCATTAAATGACTTCTTAATAAGAGCTATAAATTTGGCCTGAAGCAACTGAACTTCAAGAATATAGATGAAGTAAGCAGACTTATCAAGGAATAAACTGGTGTCTCTAAACCAGAATCAGAAGATTTGGATATCCACTGAACACATAAAATTATATGAAAAGGACATCATTGGCAGATTAAAGAATGAGAATTTAAGGCCCAAGAAGAGAATAGCTAAATTAAGAGTGCAGAAACTTTTCGATAATCAGTTTGCAAGAGAAATCAATGGAGGATGTAACTTGTTTCAAGAGTAAACAAGAAGGACATTATGCTCATTTTGTAAGACAATTGAATGTTTTCAATGTGATGGTTCCCATCTGCAAATATTCTTTCATAAAAATGTCAATGATGTCAAATATTTAAATACCAAAGAAGAAGCACAACATCAGAAGCGAATAATGTCTCGAGCTTAGATACATTTTCGGAGAAAGATTGTTATATGTTAAATATGGATGACTGGAAACAAGTTAAACCCAGAAAGCCTATGCACATTCAATTTGATCGATGACAATTATGCGCAGTTTGTGAATGAGCAAGGGGATAAACCAATTTGAGAGTTGACAAAAACAGATACAGTTATAACGAACCTAAGAACAGAAAAGGCAAAAAAATAAATTAGTAGTCCATTGCAAAGTTGAAAATGAAGATACTTTGACACGGGAACTGAGCTTAATGTAAAAAGCCAAGATTTAGTCCATAGACTAGTGCAAAATGATGATTCAGTCAAAATGAGGAGATCTCCTAACAGGACTAGATGTGCAAATGGGTTAGTAATAACACCTTCAGGACAGGTTTATTTAAGAGTTGTAGTTGGTCCAGAAGAACTATTTCAATATTTTGATGTAGTGCCAGAACTATTCCCTGAATGTTTTATTGGAATACGTTATATGAAGAAGGATTGAATTTCAATCGCACCAAGTAAGGATTGCATTAAAATAAAAGGGATTGAGATACCTTTTGTTTCTAAAACCCAAATAGAATCTTTAAATTTTTAGAGGTCAGGTTTAAGGGCCAGAATACCACAGAAGTAGAAACGAAGATCCAGAATAATAAACGAGTAATATTAACGAATGATGTGCTGTTGGGAGATAGTGATTACTTTGTAAAGGCTATGGTTGTTGACGGAAATAGCAGAAAAGTGGATAGTTTTTTGGATTATTTTTTTCTAGCAGTCAAGAGAAACATAGTGAAGAGGGATTTGATAATTGCCGATTCATTGCTTGAGGCAAGTAACGAATATGCTTTGGTAAGGTTGAAGCAAATTGAGAATGGCACCAAAAATATTTATACTGAAATGAATTTAGGTTGGGTAGAAGACATAAATGAAATAAACATTGGGAATTCAGTTAGGTTGTTTAATTTATGTTCAGAAAAGAGAGAAAGTAGACTAGATGAAATATTAAATAAAACATTGAACAGAAATTAGATGACAAACTGATTCCTGAGGATAAGAATAATTCTTTGAGGGTTCTATCGAAATACAGAAATTGTTTAAATACAGATCCAGAAGACTTAGAAAAATGCGAGATTGTGAAACATAGTATAAAAACAAACATTGATCACCCAATAGCTGTCAAACCTCGTAGAAATCTATTAGGATTAGAAAAAGAAGTTAAACATCTAATAGATGGAATGTTGAAATCAAACGTTAGTAATCCAAGTAATTAAGAGTTGAATTTCTCAATAGTGCTAGTAAGGAAAAAGGATGGAATGTAAATTATTTGAAGCTAAATGCAGCTACGTCCGAACCAATTTTTTCTATACCAAATTCTAAAGAAATATTTTATACTTTACAAGGAGCCAGATATTTTTAAACGATAGATTTGGCAAACGGATATCATCAAGTCGAATTGGAGGAATAGGGAAAAGAAAAAGCAGTATTCAGTACTAGATACGGACAGTTTCATTTTAATATAATACCTTTTGAATTATGATCAGCACCTGCAACTTTTCAGAAACTTAGGAATGTCATATTTAAGACTGAAAATTGGACAAACTGTTTAATTTATCTAGATGATATTCTAATATTTGGAAGAACAGCCAATGAATAGAATAAAAGGTTCGATTACCACATTGTGAATAATGGTCTATAAAGCATTAAAACCCACAAACGAACGTTATATAAGGGTTAAATATGAAAAAAGCGATGTATCGTGTAACGAAGATGAAAAATCTTTGTTTCGAGTGAAACAAGACAAGTATTTAGATCAGAATAAAGATGAAGAACTGAAAATGGTGATAAATGCAATTCTCAGCAGAAGTGTCAAATATAAATCAAAAATTCCACGTTAAAAAAAATATGTGGAAAAAGAGGGAATACTTAAATAAGAGGTGATGCATTATACTATGAGAAAAAAACGGAATCTATCTAATATTAAAACTTGTGTCCAAATGATCCATGGAGAATTAGGACATGTCGGATTAGAGAAAGCAACCGGAAATGTTGAAAACGAATTTCATTGACAAGGCCGCAGGAATGCGTGCATTCGTGTTTTGAATTTCTCATCGGCTAAAAAAATTGATGGAAGAAATAGAGCTAAATTGCAATCAATAATTACAAATAAACCTTTCAACATTGTTGGTATCGATATTACATGACCATATCCTGAAACGAAGCAAGGCAATCGGTTTATACTAGGTATCATAGACTATTTTGCCAAATATGTATCGCTTATCCCATTAAAACATATCACTGCAGAAAATATACCCAATGCATCATGGAAAGAGCGGATAAGCAAATTTGGAGCTCCGGAATGTATACACTCGAAAACGGAACAAATTTTCAATCGATATTAATATCTGAATTGAAAATAAAGAGACCATTTACTTCTCCATTTTATCCACAGTTAAATGAGCTAATTGAGGGAACTTTTAAAACAATGAAAAGCATGATTACAGCATCATTGAAGAATTACTCATGACGGGATGATGTAATAAAACACGTTCAATATGTCACAAATCAGCGAGGTATTCGCCAATCAAAGTTCTTTTCGGTAGAAAACCACGGTTATTTATTAATGAGGTAAGGCCATATAAATAGAAGAGTTAATGAATCATCCTAGGAAAATGTTTGAAGAAGTACAGAATCATTATAAGAATCAGATTGTGAAGCAAGCAGAATACTATAACCGAGGTAAATATTCTCATGTATTATCAGTTGGTGATACAGTGAAGGTTGAAAAATCCGTTTTACAAACCTTTTGACAAAAGATTGTAAGCCAATTCAAGATTGTAGTTAAAATTAATGCATCGATTAATAAGCTCCAAGGACAAATGCTGAATAAAATTATTCAACGAAACTATAATCAAGTAAAGAAAAATGGAAATAGAGTTAATATCACAAACGATGATGGAAGAACGGACAGCTATACGAGTATCGAAAGTATGAACAAGCGCTAGAGCAAAATCAACAGAAATGTTGACTTATATCAGGTGTACCGGTATGAAATGAGCGTTAAGATACAAATATGTTGGTAGAGAAGATTTGTTGTGAACAAGCCTTAATTTTTATTCTGTTTGGTTGGAATGACATAATCAATAACCTTATCAATAACC
>JBBMOY011118108.1:0-10631 GCA_037951405.1 Platydemus manokwari
AAGGCTTGTTCACAACAAATCTTCCCTACCAACATATTTGTATCTTAACGCTCATTTCATACCGGTACACCTGATATGTCATATATTCGAAATGATCTCTGTATCAGATTCTCTAAATATATTTCTACATAAAAATCCCAATCTTCTTCATTTTATCTATTAATCTATCTTCTCTATTTATCTGCATTCTTTTCTATAGATTTTGTGAATCGATTTTCTTAAATAGTCCTTCTATTTCATTAACAACGAATTAGAAACGAACCTAAAAGCTTCAAACCACAAAAATGAATTTAATCTATCTATTTAAGCTATCTATGTGACCTTTTATACTTTTCCAGAATTGATCTTCTCATACCTTAATCCAAATGTTAGCTGTCACCATGTCATCTGTGTTGTTATAAATGCATTATGATAAATTCGATTAGAAAAATATGACATTTATATTAAGTAAACAATCATTGTTTGCAGTAAATGTTTGTCATTTTAATGTAAACAAAAATATTTCATTTTATTAGATATAGGACATCTATCTAGTTTCTTAATATGTTATTATATTGCATTAACTCAGATCCTGTAATTATCTTGAAATTATTTATCAATCATCGATCAATAATCAATCAAGAATCTAATTTTATAAATTACTTTCACTTATCTTGAATATCAGATAAATAATTCGAAATGATTTTCAATTCTGTTTAATTAATATATTGATTAAGATCAACAAATAATGAATTTATGGTAATAAATAAATTCAAATTATCAACAAAGTTTCTTTTGCGATCACAGAAAATTTAATTATTAAAAATATCGATAATTTATTTCTAATTATCAAAAGCCTTGATTTTCGTAGTTAAACTATGTGCTTATTTTTTCTATGATAATGTGGATAATTCGTGAAGGTTAATGCATCTCTAGATTGAGTAGTTGAGAATAAATGTTTGAAAACGCCTCAAGTAGAACTTGAATTGAAAAATCGATTTCATAAGCTCAAAGTGGCTTTTGTTTCGAATAAATTTACTTCTAACTTGTTAATATTTATTTGAACATTGGCCCATCAAGAAATGTGGTTATTTTGTGCATTCTAATATTATTTTCCCAAACAAGACAATGAAAACTTTATCTTCATTCTATTTTATCATGATTGATCTTGAATTCATCGAGTTAATAGTTTATAATCTAGACATGAAAAATGAAACAAAGGTTTGTCATTCGAAATATCCTTTGTTTTTGCTTCATCATTTCCTTTCAGATATCATCGTGGTTAGTATTAATAAGAGCACAAAACTGGTTGATAATTTTTCTGACTACATGTTATTGGATGTTCGTTGAAATATTTTTGTACAATTCCAAGCGTTGAAGTTAATAGAATCATATTACACTTTGTGGCTTCATTTCGCATTTATTAAGTTCGTCTCCACTTTATAGAAAACGTTTAAGACACACAGCTCGTATTTGTCAACATTTTCCTGATGTCATGACTGGTTTTTAACGACCTATCTTTATAATATTGCCGAGTAAAGACGAAATCTCGTAAAAGAAAACAGAAATTACACATTGCGATCCACATGTTAGCACTTCAAGTATTTGCCTACATAACAATACATTCATAACAACCAACCAATCACAGAAGATTTAAATGAAAAATTTTAATTCGATAAACAGACTTCACTACACAGTAACACACTTGTGAATTGACCAACCGCGAGTATTCAGAATCAATAAATCCATCTCAGGAAAACAAATCACTCATTCAAAGCTTGAACAATCACCACACATAACGATTGTTAGCTCCCACTAATTCGTAAAGAAAAGCATTGAAAACGAAATGGCAATTCACAACACATAAAAGTACATTTAAAAACATCATGAATTCTCGATGTAAACCATTCCAATATTAATTCATTTTAACATCCCCTCAATAATCATAACGAATTATTTTATATATTAATTAATATATTATCTAATGAAGATTATCGATAATTATATAATTATTGCGCTACAGATTTATCTGATTGGCAAAAGAGGAATTTTATTAATGAAATCAATAGTTTTTGCATTATTTTTAAAACAAGTTATAAAAATATTATTCTATTTTCATTATATCTTCTCTGCTTCCAATGATAAAGTGGAGATGCCTTCAGTGAAATGCATACCTAAAAATAGAAAGTGTTTATATTAGTTTTATAAATTATATCAAACGTTATCTATATGATGTCAGGGTTATTAATATGTTGTCATGATTTAAAGTTTACTAAAATCCGAGTTCGACTTATTAAGAGATATGATCAGACTCCAGAAATCAATTGTTAGTGGTTTTAAACCGGGGTACCACCAGTACACTCCATTAGTTCTGCAATTTCTAAATTACTAAATTAAAACAACGAGCAAATAAATAACGTGCTAAATTCAATTTTGAAAATCTATTTTATTATTATTATTATTATTATTATTTTATTTTATAAATATACTAAATTTAGCATAATTAAACTTGTAGCATTTTGAAGATCAATTTGTTCTACCATTATTAGGTTTGTTTTTATATATTTTGATTGCTGGTTGAAAAGGAATATCCTGCAATTGTCCAGAAAGCTCAACGACTTCGTATGCAATTTTCAATCTCATATTTGTGTGAATTTGAATTTTCAGCTCTGACAACCGTCAAACACAAGAAATGAGCACAATTGCTGACTGTGGAAGACGAGCTTTATGTGTGTCTGTCAAAAACACAACCGATTCTCAAATAGTTGTGCAAGAAATACCAGGCTGAAATTGTCCACTGAGTTTTTGATAAGAATAAATTTAGTCTATTAAAACAAACATGTACAATTTTGTTTTAATTTCATCAACAAACATGTGCAATACTCTGAACATAAATACTGTTATTTCATTTTTAAAAATAAATACTGTTTACTGCATAAAACAATTAAATTATTGCACAGTGGATCATCGAGCCAAACGAATGTTTCTGTGGGGTTCCTCTCCATCGAAAAGGTTGAAAACCACTGCCCTAACTTATCTAATTCCTTAATAAGAAAGACGTGATTGTTACCCAAAATAAATAAATTTAAAAATATAAATGATCAGGATTATTGATCATCAATTATATCGATAATCATATAAATAATATATTGACAAGAGAATAAAAACAATCATTGAGCTTTTGCTCGGTGGATTATTCTCATTAGGTTGAGTTATTAGCCCATTCACCTACGAGTATCAAACTCAACTTTTACAGCTTAGGAGATGATGATTTAATTAAGGTAAAATTTTAAAGAATTGTAAAAGGCCATTTGTACGACCTTGGGCAAAATTGATTTTATAGCAATTTAGTTTACAAATAAAGAATCAATAAAATTGACTGAAATTTTCTTCACAGATTTATGAATCCGAAATAACACAATATGTATCGCCAATAACACGTGATGATTGATTACAAAAATTTGGTAAAAATAATAACTCTAGAATTAGCTGCAAACAGTATCTGCTCAAGCTTAATATGAAATTTTATAGATTTTGGACTGAAATACCTTTGGTATTTATACTATTTATACTATCAGTGAGATTTATTTTCAAAGCCGGGTTAGTTAGTCAGAAAAACTTTATCATTGACCGAACATAATTCTATGTTTTCGTGAATAAATCCATCTTCGATGACCATGAATTTTGATTTTGTTGTTTAAATAATTTTTTGATTTATGGGTTCAATACTTCTATGTTTCTCCATTTAGTTGATATATATTCCTAGTTATTTTTATTATTTTGTTATCACTATTATTTATTATAGTTTTGAGCATGTATGCGAGTATCTTACAGTTACCATTACACTGGCCAACAAAAACTTAGTCCCTTGAAAGAAAGTGAGCTGTTCTATTTCATTTTAAGTTTAGATTTCGTTTTGGAGATTTTCTGTGATGAATTTTTCCAAGGCTGACTGTTGAAAAATATCCTGTTTATGAAATTCGGTAACATATTGCATGCCATGTGCTTATAGGCACTTGATAAATCATTTGCTATGTCACCAAACAGTTACGATTACTCCAATGTCTTGCAGGGATTCACAACATTAAAGGGGAAATCTCGACATTAAATCAATTATCTAGTCCAAAGAAATTTAAAAATTCTTTTTTAAGTTATAGTTTACTAATCTTAGGAAATTTCTTTACCGGGTATGGAGAGCCACATTCATTTCGTTCAATTTTGTTAATCATTTCTTTTCATTCGTCTAAATTTAATATGATGAATTACTAAATATGATTTTTAGATTTACAACCTCCTTTTCGATCAATCTTTTACAAGGTATTCTTTTATATTTCAACTGAAACCATTCAAAAAGGAGCAAAGAATTCTGATAAACCAAGCTGCATGCCAAGAAAAAGAGCAATGATTTTCATATCACCACAAATGCTTCTTTTAGATAACTCGTATCGCTGAATATTCAAATTAACAACGTCTGTACACTAAATCACACTAAACGAGTCAATCCAATTAACAATTAACAATGAAATGAGCATCATTAAGATAAAACAGCGAAAGAAAAATCGACAATTAAAGAGGGCCAATAAAAATGATCACACAAAAGAGTAAAGACAGATAGAAAGATACCGACTATGGAAGATTGACAGTTGATCGCTATATTCAATTCCTTTCATAAGCATGTCAAGTGTATTTATCTGATGTCTTGTAGATTTACCTTTTTTGTACTCTGGAACCATCTACATACTATTTTATTGGTAGCTTTTCTTCAAACATTTTTGTGCTATTGACTTATCTTGCTGTTTTTTCCCTGTTATTGAAGTCTGTTAACTGATTATTGAATTCTATTTATGAACTGACATTTAAAAGGCATATTATTGGCTACTGGCACACGTGCTGACTATTTTCGGTGTATCGATCCTTTTGAAGATTATTTCGAAACTCCCGTAGGTACATACTAATAGTGTTGTGAACTCAACATTTCATTTATGATATTTAGATTTTTTTATCGAAAAGTTTCATATTGTCATACTGTTCTTTTGTGTTTATAGCGTGAGTCAAATTAACTGATGAAAACTCATATACCAAATTGTAGACAAACTTTTAAACATCTTAGAAAAGTTTATAAATAAACACAGCTCTTCTAATTGGAATTAATGATTAGGAAATTTCACAACAGACGCAATAGCATTGCCGAAAAAATCACATCTTCCAATGAAATATTCTTTAAAATCATAACATTTGTTTTGAAAAGCGCAAGCTTTTATACATTTTCTATGGAAATTCCGCCCTATAAATGTCGAATCTTGGAAAGGTATAATCTCTTCCTATACCATCGAAATCATTTTGTAAAATTAAATGAGGAAACATGGAAAGGATTCTTAGGAATTCTGATCATCAAAGAAATCATCAGTGGAGTTCATCTCCTGATCATAGTAGTCACTGAATATAATCGTTAAAGCAAAAATAACACTTTACTGGGCCCAAAGCAGATGTTGGATAGGTTTCGAGATTACAAATATAACATACAAAAATAACAATAAGAAGAATCATAACTGGTAACTCATGAACAGAGCACCGTTTGACGATACTCAACAAACATGAAGAGCCATTGATTTGTTTTGATTTCCAATTTCAAATCTTTGTTCATAGCATTTCCTAATGAGAGGATTTAATTTTTTCCTTCTCAAATATAAATATAACTCATCTTATACTTTATTTTGAAAAAATGGATTTTTAAATAAATTCACTCCATGACAAGCCTCGTCAGCCGTGACAATCTTTTGATCAAACCCTTCATAATCAAATCATTCACTCACTGAAAAATTACTTTGAAAAAGAATTCAATTTTGATCATAGGTAATAAACCACTAAAGATCCGTTATACTAGTGATCATCTATTGTCTTGAAATCGAAAAGTAAAATATAAAACGACAAAACAGAAGAAATAACTACAACGATTTTATTTAATTTAGTAAAACTTGTAATTTTTCTCAAATCCAAAATAATATTGGAAATTGTTCAAACCGAATTGGATGTGATGTTTTCATTTATTGACGAAAATAAAACGAAATGAATAAAGGATTTTAGGAAAATATGTTCACGTTTCATTTCTGTTTTTGTAGGGAATTGATAAATATTATCGACATATTTCCAGTCTAATTTAGCATGAAAAATTTATGATTTCAAAAAATATGACATATTATGAGAATTTTTATGCCAGTAATTGGCATTTTCACGAAAATTGCATTCCACATCAATGAATTAAATTGAGAAAGATCTTATTATTTTAGACGAAAAATCGGTTTATCAAATTAAAGAGATAAGACTTCACTAAGTTCTTTATTATAGAAAATTAAGGAAAACGTAAAAGCCTTTAATAATTAAACCTTCTCAACGTCGTTATTGGTTAACGAAAATTTGAAAAGCTCAAAGCAACGTAACACTGGTTAGCAAAAACTTTATCCCTTGAATGAAAATGGGTTAAAATTTCAAAAACTTTTCGCTCTGATCTCAGAACTGATTTTAGAATTCGTATTCAATGTAAGATTTTCTTGGTTATTTGAATTTGTATAATTAATGTGTGTAAAGCGCTGTGATTTTATAAGCATTGGAAACGAACTGAAAAGTCACAACACCAAATTAACTTTAATTTAACTCAATTACTTAGACAAATAAATACTTAATAAAAGTGACGACATGGAAATTGTCATTTTTCGTGATGTAATTTCGAGAAAGCATCACAAACCCCGGCCTAATAAAAAACTTTTTTTTTATCAAATTGACAGAATTGAGAATTCATATTCACCGGGCTTTTCGTAAAATATTCCTCAACCATGATTAATCGACAAACAATACGATTAAGAATTAGGAATTGAAATTTTCGAAAATTTTTATCAAAAAGTAGACAAATATAACCTTTTTTTATAAACTATAGAAAAGGCTTATAACAATCCCTAGCATTATGTTATTTGTGATTCAAAGTAAAATCCAAGCAACAAATATATATAATTATAAATTTTTTATTTGTGAAAGACGCTTTAAATCTTATTTCATTACGTAGTATTAGGTACAATCCTATAATAAATAATAATGACGATTAATCGATAAAAAATTTTCCATGACTCACCCTGCATTGAAAGTATTGTTTGACTCAAATATAAAAACTAAGTAATAAAAAACGAAATACAGAATAAAAGAAATATAAAAATAGAATTTAAATATCCTAGTTAATAAGCATAGCAACCATGAAAGTAAATTATTAAAAATAAATAAATCCTGATAATATAACAAAAGATAAAACAAAGAAATTGAGAGTAGAGTATAGGAAACAAGATCAAAATAAATTCGACCACTATAAAATATTTTCTACAAACTATCAAATTCTTTAAACGTTAATCCAACCAACCGTTCCGTCACTTTACTTTACGAAGAATAAATTTTATAAAATGTGTTAATCAAATCCGATATACTATTTTGTCCCATTATCTTGCGAAGAATAATTTTTATCAAATAAACCACTGTGCTGTGTTATTCTTAATAAAAATTGGATATAATTTTTAACTCATCTACAAAGTAATTTTAATTATTTTAAAATCAACTTTTATATTAATTTCAATATAAAAGTTGTAGTCTGAATCTCAATCACTTTGGATCCAAATTAAAAATTTAATATCTTAAAATCAATAACAATATTATAGTAGTGATTACGGTGCCATTAGGCCTAACCACCGATAAAATCAATTGAGAGCTCTTATGGGAACTTCTTTTTAAAAACTTCTATGTTCTAACGAATTAGAGTAAAATATCATAATTCAAATTAAATAGCGGAACCCAATCTCCTGGTTATTTACCTCGTTTGTTATAAGATTTCACAATATTATAAAGTCTTATTTTGAATTTGATTATATTGAATTTTTATTTGATTTTGACTATTATTATTGATTTTGCATTGGCTGTACTATCAATTATATTTTATTACAATTAAGCTATTTATTTTATTTTTTATCTATAATTAATTCAACATAATATTTGCTCATAATTACATCAACCTTTTGGAGTCAGATGAACTAATTAACTAGAATTAATAAAACACTATTGAGCTCAATTAATTTTAGGGTTTTAAATTTCATTTTATTCTCACATAAATCTTAATTTGCTTTGATCCGAACTCTTACCTGTTGATCATACAAATTACTGAAAGTCTCTACAACATATTGAATTTTATTTTATAAATCTAAAAATAAAAACTAATATAAAAAAATATTGATTTTGAGATAATGACATGTTTGCTTATCGACTACAGGTTTCAAAATGTGCATCTTTATTTACTGTTGCCTGACGTTAAAGTCAGGGGTGTGACCAAGTTTGGCAGCAAACTGACAACATTGAATTGATTCTAGATTTGACTATGAGAAACATTACAAACATTTCCATCTATTCCTGACAGAATGTGAGGACCATACTTATATTGTAGCTTGATTTAATTTAAACATGTGATAACGATTCGATTCCAAATGGTGATGAAGTTAGTCTACTTATTGTAAACCCGAATACATTTGCTGGTAATACAATTTCTTTTCCGATGCTGATGAATAGAAACGATTACGAAACTAACCTATCGGCGGAGTTGTTATCCACATTACCAAATATATAACAAGCAAATCATTAAAATCAATTCAAAAAGAGCGAATTATCTACATTTCGTGCAATAAATTTAACATAATTTATTAAAAATGTGCTTATGACTTACTTCAAGGGAACTTTGTGATAAATAGTTTTGATGAGATCTCTTTTGAAACGACAAGAGAAAATATAAACTTTAACTAGATATAGAATATTTTATAACAAATCTCTCAGATTTTGAATGTATAATTTGATGAGAAATATTAAATCTGGGGTAACCAATAATTTAAACTCATCCATATAAACACACCAGAGAAGTGAGCATCACAAAAGCCCATGTTATCTTGTATCGCAATTATATCGATTTGCTTTGGGTGTTAAGCTATGATCCGATATTTATTTGACCTTTACTATTAAAAATTAACTTTATAATAAAAAATGAGAACTCTAATTGAATCTTCACAATCAATGAAACAGCGAGCAGTAAAATACCATGGATATACCGCGAAATACGAAAATAAAATTATTGGTGGCAAGTTTTTATTTATTTCGCTCTGAGAATCAGTTGAGTTATCGATATTATAATAATCGAAAATTTATTAATTTAAACAAACCATCGATAATTTATTTCATTTGATATAGTCGAGTATAAAATAGACTTTTAAAAGATTATTAAACAAATTTCTAAACAAATTTAATTATAGAAAAATTCTAAAAGAAAATCATTATTAATGTACTGAAACCAAAAATAAAAATTAATAGAATATTGTGGATCAATTTGTTTAAATGAATCGATTTAATAATGTGTTCATGAACATTTTTGGAGTCCACTTTTGGTCGATAATTTCTATTCTATGTGACTTCGTGATTTTTATAAAAAACGGTCTTTAAGTTTGTCTTCTGTTTTGTCATTTAATTTTCGCGTGCCGATCACAACTGGCGTGTTTGGTGACAAATCGAGTTTTGTAATTTATTGTGATTTACAATTACAATTTTCAGTATTCAGCGTGTGTTTATATTCCAATAATATCAATTTGTCTTACATCAGTTGCTTACATGCACTATTGATTGATGAATCTCAATTTTTCCATCTCATGCTTATCTAGCTTATAATGGATTCTAATTGGGTTTTTAATAAACTTGTTTAATATCACTAATTTTGCTTGAGCTCATAAGAATTTATTTGATTGGATCAACCGCAAATTTTGAAACAATACAAATCCATTTTCCAAAAAATGAAGCCAACTCTTAATAATCTTTTAATTTCTTCTTTATTTTTCATCTTGATAAAATTTATATATAATATATTTTAAATCACAAAGATTTTTTACAATGGAAATAAACTGTAAATTCAAAGAATTAAGTGAAGGCATTGTACAAAGCTCTTTTTGAGATTTGGCGCCATTACGACTTTGAATGGAAAGCAATTAAGTGCAATAAATGCTCTGGCTTTGTTAAATTCATTGAAAGTTCTGGGAAAAATGCTAACATTCACAATATTTCTCATTTCAATGCAACAATGCGAGGCAATATCGGTGTGCAATAACTGATGCCTGCGAAATTATGATGTTGCCAGATCATCTGTTGTAACCAATGTTCCAGGATCCTAATAAAAATAATATGAACCCAGCTAAAATACGTCACAGAAAACAATAATTTTTTAATAACAATCAATATTGAATAATCAAACTATTAATGAGAATGTGATAATCGAAAATCAATTATCGAACAAAAATCTTTTTATTTATTACTTTTTTTGAAGTGGTTAAAAAACATTGGAAGAATTTCAGACGGAAAGTAAATAAATTATACAATGAAAATTATAAAATAGACCTTTACGTTTTATTATCTAAATAATATTTATCGAATCGTTATTTTTTAAATAATAATTTTATCGAATATATAATTTTAATATATAATATAAAAATAAATGCACAAGAATTTGTTATATATTTGTTAATTTTAATTTAATTTTAATTTAATTTTAATTTAATTTTAATTTAATTTTAATTTAATTTTAATTTAATTTTAAT
>JBBMOY011118219.1:0-10629 GCA_037951405.1 Platydemus manokwari
TTATTTAGTTGGAATATGAAGGAAAGTTGATGAGAAAAATTAACCGAAATAAAATTTAACATAAACCTAAGTGAAAAATCTGTGAGAAAAATCAGACAAATTAAAATTAAACGGGAAGCCAAGTGAGAAAAATCGGCATGAAAAGCCTGGAGAGAAAAATGGACATGGCCAGGCTCGTATAAATAGCGGCGCTGGTCATACAACAGACACACAACAATCATTTAATTTGCGAATTCAGAAGAATTATTTCAATTTATCGAACGAAGTATTTAAGGAAGCACTTTGAAGCGAGGAAACTTTTTGGCCGGACGAAGGATATTAACTGCGGGAGATTTAACGACGAGGATATATAACAGCATTTGGAGTTTTTCTTGGGGATATTTTTTCATTCCACAGATAATAGTAAGAATTACTTAGCTTATGATTTTTTTTCATTATTCATAGCTCACTTAACATAACTATTGTGCTTATTAGTAATAATTTATAAATTTAATTTCTCTTTAATCGTTAATTCATTTATAACCATTGGTAATTAATCATAATCTTACAGTTGATTTTATTCGAAGCATTAACGATAATAACTCTCTCCACATTATTTAATATCTTCGTCCGTCTTACGGATTACCTGTTAATCACTGAGGCGAGGTACCAGGTATTATTCAAAAATTTTGCGTTCTTTTTTAAATATTAATTGTTCAAATTCATTTTCAGAACCAATAATCGTGCTTTTCTTATTCAAGCAATCATACACGACTAGAGTCTGACTAAGAATTATCAGTTTATTTATTGCGATAAATTATTTGTTATTCTATTTACTAATTACTGGGAGAGGTTTTCATAACCACATTATTATTATTTCAGGCCCAGAGTGACTCGGTTTCCTCTGTGCTCAACTCTCAATTTAATATTAATCTATTTTCCAACAGCTTGGTCATCACACCAGTTGTTGAAGCCCCTTCAGAACCAGCAAAACGTATAAAATTAAGCGCAACTCAAGACCAAAAACCCAATTTTATTTAATGAGATTTTTGGTGTCTTGGCTTTTCAGATCGTTTTTAATGTACTCGTATTATGTGAGATTTCCCGAAAAAAGATAAAAAGAAAAAAGTCTTTATCAATCTAAATGAGGTTCGATATCTGAGCGTTACGTTTTTGGATACTTTTCTATAGTATCTGTTTGAGGAAAACATTTATGTTTAAGTGTTTAAATTGCAAGTTATTTGTTTGAGTTTTCTTTAAGAGGCAATATCATGGCGAGTTTAAAATCCTCGAACATTTTGATATCATATTTCAACCGTATCAATGGAGGAATTTTTCCATGACTTATGTGTTTTGATTTCGTATTGAACTAAAAGTTGAAATTAATTTATAACATTAGAGATTGCTTACAGTAATTGTGTCAAATATATATACATAATATTAATCATTGATGGGTTTAAGATATGAATGCACTATATTATTGAATTTCAATTACTTTTATATTGATGGATTGCCTTGAACGAGAAGATATAGTATGTTCTAATAATTATAGAATGGCGTTTCGTAATGCGGGATGTAGAATTGTTTGCCCTAACCGTTTAATCAAATTATCAGTTTTAAAGTGGTACTAAATTTACATAATCGATATTGTTTCTGAATAATCTAATGTTTCGAAAATGGATTTTGTAAATAAACGACAATGTTGCTTTGACAATTATTACAAGCATGGGAGACATAAATAGAGATATACACATATTTTCCTATTAAGTTGGGTTTATAACTGATACATATCATTGTCGTGTCTAAATATCATTTGATTTGTTTTGTTGTGTACAGATTGCGCTCAAATGATAATAAAATATAAAATCGTTTTCAAAATTTTCAAAAGAAAAGTGACTACTTAAATTAAAAGGGTGTATAAAATAGATTTAATTCACCTTATAAATTATTGAACCTTCGAAAATGTAACATTTTAATAAGAAGTGTTCGGCACAATAATAGTATAATTAAGTAATAAAAGTATAATTAAAGAAATGATAATAATAAGAATAATTAAGAATAAATTAAAGTTAATTAAGAAAAAATTTTTTTACAAATTTTCAAAGAAATGATTAATAAAAACTAAAAATAGAACAACAAATGAAAATAGATCAAAATAAATCTCAAAATAGAAATAAATTAATAAAAATACCAAAAATAACTTATAATAAAAAAGATAAAAATAATAATAATAATACTTTAAAATAGTATAAAAAATAATTAAAATAATTAAAATCAGAAAAATATCAATATATAAGCCACAACTTATTTGTTAAGTTCGCGCATAACCCAAGAAGAAAAAGATATCGCTAATTTATCGATTAAAAATTCAAATTTTGAGTTGGCAATCAATTTAATCTAATTGTCAAGCAAAGCAATTCTAATTTTCAGAATATTTATCAATAAACAATTAATTGGCTGATCAAACTGTCAAATCTAGAAGATTAATATCTCGCGCGGAGTGGATTAATTACTCACAAGTGATTCGGACTATATAATCGAATATAAAATCGAATTATAAGAAACACAAGAGAAAATCAGAAGAAAGAAACAAAAACCCTTACAAATTATAGCCTAATATAACAAACCAAATGTATTTACTATATTTATGTTCAAGAACACCACATTAATTCAAAGAACAGTCGAGAACTGATCAAGTAAGCAATTTTTAGTTAAAAAATTCTTAAACCATTATAATATTATTAATAGTACTAACATATAAATATCTTTGGAGTAATTATTCTTATAAATTTACATTCCTCAAATTGTTAACTTAAACATTTTATTGAATCTTAAATTACCACAACTTTATGTCGGTTTCATATCGATTAACCCTTACATGCCAATTCTAGTTTGAACCCAGTTCAACTAGAAATTAAAATAAACCCAACGAATAAATTCCAAACAAATCTAGTTTAGTGGTTACGGTGCCATCAGGCCTACAAACCGACAAAATCATTGAGGATTCTTACAGGCAAAGTAATAAGAACCCAGATAAAATCTCTACTCTATCTAAATGTAGTCTATCAAAAAAAGTAAAAGAAATTAACTTAAACATCTTCTCTAATCTCATAGTTATTTGTTATAATAGTTGATAATTTATCTGCTATTAAACATCATTGTTGAGATATTTGTAAAGAATGTTATTTAAATTATGATTCTATGTATCTTATTTGTTATTTATTAGCATAAACCCGCCCATTATTTTTATAAATACGACTTTTGGAGTCAGGCGTAAGATAAATGAAAGAGCTCAATCGTGTTGGGTAAAATATAATAAATAAGATCTTCAAGTTATCAAATTAATAAAATCATCCAAATTTAGATAATTTTTTGTTAATAATTAAGTCAGTAAGACATAAGAAATCATAAACCCAACAGAAGTCTCAACATCATGAGGTCGCTTTGAAATCAGACTCTTTTTTCGGTTAACTGTACCTTATTTAGGAACACAAATAGCTAAGTCTGTATTGATTTGATACTTTTATATATACTTTTAATCGTTAAGTAACCATTTTAGACAAACCCTTAATAACAAAAAAAGATAAAAATAAAGAGAATAATAATAATCAAGATAATAGTAAAAATTAAAAAAATCGTAATGAATACTTCTTTTGCTGAACCCTCAATTTCAAGCTAAGTAGCTACTAATTACAATCACAATTAATTATTAATTTAATTTATTATTATCGAGATTAGTTTAATTTATTTTAATTTCACCATTGATTTCATTTTATTTATATAATCTCGAAACTATAATTCAAATTAAGTTTCATTGAAATTCATGTTCAAAAATAAATTGAACTTCATTAACTCTCTACTGAATGTAACCTCATTTTAAAGCCATCCGATCGTGAGATCCGACTGATTAATGATTTTCATTTGCTGACAGTTGGTGTCGGTTCGAATTGTTTGATGGATCAATGAACCTTGTTGTGGGGCGTGTTTTGAGAGTTCTTATTATAATTTTAATTATCTACTAAATTCACCATATGGTCCATCTTAATTAATGAATAGAACACATGATAATTGATATCGATAGACATAATGGGATTTTTTATTATTATATCGCTACAATCAATTAGTTTTTATTCGAATCAGGGGAAACAATTTATTTACATATGGGAAATTTTTCATTCATATTTTGGAACGATCAAAACTAGGGAAAAAACAGATTGGCATTTTAATATTCATTCAACCAAACCAATATTGATCAATGATAAATCCATAATAATTCACTTAAAACAAAAACGGAGGTATTCGATCGATAAATCTATCGGATTGAGTTGATCAATACTGCATTTCTTAGATATATAAATTCTTGCCATGAAAATTCGTGATAAAATTTTCATTGGAATAAGCGGGTATTTTTGAATTAAAATTCTTTACTTTAAAAATTCATCTTTATTTTTACTTATTTTAAGCTACTGTTTAACTTTTAAATGATAGTAATTTGGACCTCTGAAATCCCATATAAACCGATACTAATGGGTAAGTATTTGTTTAGAAGGATCAGATAGAACCTTTAATCCATACTATTTTAATGTAAAATATTGTCAGTAAATATCGTCAAAATTAGAGAGGAATATACCCAGTGAAAAATTATTATTAATAGATCCAGCGGTTTCACTAAACGAACGTATCAAGTGCACTTAGCTTAGGTAATACTGTAAGATAAAGTGAAAACAAATTCAATTTGAATAATTTTGTGGTTGTGGAAAACTAAATCTAGCGCATTTTCAAATCTCTCATTCTACTGTCCGAATATTTATTCGTCCAAATAACAATTTGAAGCAGTAAAATTATATTTTCACTTCTTAACTCATTTAAAGAAAAATATTTTAAAAATTAGACAACTTTTTTATCGGCACGAAATTAATGTAAAACATTTAAAATTTTGTGTAATGCTAAAAATCTACTTTTAATTAAATTGAACATTTATAAGATATGAGCAATAAATTGGCGTCAAATAAATTATTCTTCATCAGGTAAGTCGTGGTTACAATCATCTATATCGAAAATCGACATCTATCACAGATCGGTTATTGCTTGTTGCCAAAATTTCTTCATTCTTCTATCCAAATCAAAAGTCATGTTTACAACAGAACAAAAAATCGATTCGTCAAACAAATATTTAATTTATTTCCATCTGATTTGTTTTCATTTTTAATTCAAATACAAAAGTGCCCACATTTTTGTGTTATATCTTACTTATTTTGAAGAGATTTAAATTTTGTGTTTAATAATTTTAATAATTTTAAAACTGAGAATTTAACAGTATCTTTTTAAGCAAGAATATCAATATTTGTTTTTAATATAATTTTTTTTTAATATCTTTTGACTCAATTTTTTATAATTTTAATCTTAAGTAAATTTTATTGATTTATCGTATTTTTAAATAAACACCACAGTAACAATTTATTTCGTTAGATATCACCGAAAATAATTTTAAATTTAGCTGTTTAAAATTTGGTGGTTTAATTTGATTGGCTAACTTGATGGTAAAAGTCATAGAAATAAATTCAAGAAAAATCTTATTATGATTTACAAAAAAAGTTCTGGATAGAGTTAAGAAAAAGGTTCTTTTGGCCTACTTTCGTTATAATGAATTTCCGCGCATCAGATAATTTTATAACTTAATTTTATATATAACTGCTATGTTTGATTTATTCGTATAATTTAGTTAATATCTCATTTTTGAAGATGTCTAAAAATGTTAAAACATAGTTTTTGAAACCAAATTCCTATTCTAATCACAACACTTCTATATGATTATTTGAGTTTTTAAATTTATATTTTTATAATTATAAATCTAGTTAGTTAATTACAGATATGTTTAATAATATCATTGCTTATTTCTATAAAATAATTGTAAAAAATGAGAATATCTCTCAATTTGCTTCTAAAGTAAAAAAAAAGGGGTCCTCGTTAAATTTCAATTCGAAATATTTTAATCTGTTCATCTAATAATCAAATTTTAAGAAATTTTGTAGCTCTAGTGTATTTAATATTTGATTTCAAACAACTAAAACTCTTGTTAAGTACTTAAATAAAATTTCGAAATGTTTTTAATTAAACTATACAGAATTTTGGGACCCCGTTTTATTTTTAGCCAAAATTTTAAACAAAAGTTCAATTTAATTTGTGACCTACTTTTGATGATGAATTTTCGCTAATGAATTGATTTTGTAATTTAATTTTATGTGTATTTTTCTCAGATTTCATGATATAAATAATTGTTTTCAAAAAATAATTTCATATCAAAATTCGATGATGTAATTCTTTGGTGCTAAACATTTAGATTTCTGGTTATCATGGATTAGTGAAGTATATTAATAACCAAAGTATGAAGCCTTTTTTAAAACATTCAGTAATACTTAAAGATGATTCATACGCAATCACCCATCATCAATTAAATATAAACTAATTATTTTAGATGTTAATTTTATCTTTACCTTACAATTTTGTTTCTATTTTCATCACTTTTGGCTTTGGAATATTACCAAATAGAAATCACAATTCGGCTTCATTCGAAGAAAGCTTCATAACAAAGAATGGGAGATTAGGGCCACTTATCAAAGATAATCTTAATTCACAAGAACTAATTGAGAGTGTTCAAAATCTTGTTTTTTTTTTAATATGTCGCAGAAGAAGACGATTTAACTGTGTTTGATTAAAATGCATGCATCTTTTTTAAACATTTTAAATATTATAATAAAAATATACTATGATTTTTTTAAGTAATCGGTAAAAAATATAAGCGGTCCTCCAAATTATATTAGGAATTATATTGGCTTATATTAGGAAAAACACGATATCAACAAATTTGATATAATAATAAATTTTTGAAATATTTTTTTTATTGATTAGATTTTTTAATATTTAGTAGTATTTAGCTGCTTATTCATGCCGTTAAGTTAATAGTTCAGTTTTAGGATAAGGGAGAATTGCTAAACTATATTCCTATTTTAGACCAAACACTTCTATATGATTCATTGATTTTTTAAATTCATATTTTAAAATTATGAATCGATTTAGTAAATTCATGACATGTTTATTAATCTAGTATTGATAGTTTTTATCTCTCACAAGCGCATATTTACAGGCTATGAAAACTAGAAAACTTTAAAACAGAAATCTAACAAGTGTGTTTGAAGTAATATTAAACAGAAGTAATATTAAATAGAAATATGTTTAAAATTTGTTGTTTTCGCATAATTTCAAAACTTCTGATTGATTAAATAATAAAAGTTCTATTAACAATTGACATCTTAAGATAGATTCACAGTTCTTTTCCGTTGATTTTGACCGATAATGAACAATTCGATTAGTGCTATGTGAATCTAAAATGGCCCATGCCTGCTCTTAGTTTTAGCTCTTATTTTAATGGTTTATTTTCCAAAGCACAGATCAGATCATATTAAATGATGGATATTGTAGTTTGAATATAGATACATTGAAAATCAATGAGATAATTTTATTTCATTGGTTGAATTCTCGGGTAAGAGTAAACTCAATTATTAAATATAAAAGTAAATAAAAATAACTAGCAAAAGAAAATAAACTATTTAAGAATAATAAACTTTACGAAACGCTTTTATTAATTTATATAAAATTGATCTAACCAACTCAATCTAAAGAGGCTTTTTTAATGAAATGATAGTTAGGTATACCGAATAAATTATAATTTTAATGCAGTTTCATACTTTTCAATAGCCATTGAATTCCAGCATAATCTACATCGAATCCATTATTTTAAAAAATGTAAGGAATTTTTTGAATATATTGGGCGACCAAAGATTCCATTGAATAAGTAAATTTCTGAGAAAAATTATAAATAACCACTAATATATAAATTATGCTATCACTAACTAATTATGGATGAGTTCTCATTTTCTTTTACAATATTAATAACTAATGATGGTAGAAATTATGCTTATTGGATGCCACATTTCAGAGGTATTTCTCCTGAGACCGGTCAATTGCTTTACAGACATCTTCCTTGAGATGCTGTAGTGAGCGTGTGTGTGCGCGGAAAAATTTACATGAAGAACAAATTAACGAAACAAAATCGAAAGATATTTTTCACATATAATTTTCTATTTTGTAAGAAAATATCAATTAAAATTAATCGATTAGGAAAAATATTGAAAAATTTCCCATAAAAGATCACAAAAACCAAGTATTTCAAACAATGAAAATTCTTTTTCACTGATTAATGTACTCTATTTCTTATTTCTTATTAATCGGTTGCATTATTACAATACTGCGGAAGTAACTGATGTTGAATTTTCGCTTGCTGATAGAGTGTTTATAATTAGCCATGCAATAGTGTACCAGAGTAATGCCAAAGCTTGCAACGAATTTCAACAACATTTCAATCGTACACCACCAGCTAGAACAATAGTGCAATAATGAATACAAAAGTTTTGAAGAAACTGGAAACTTATCCATTAGGCTGTGATCGGGAAGACCGTTTGTACCAATATGGTGAACATTTTGAACAGTTGCTATGAAATTTCTTATTATTTACCGTTCTTTGTTCTTACTGTTATTGTGTTTTGTTGTGCATTTAAGTAATTCAAGTTTATTCTTACTGCTGTTTTATTTTAGTTTCAGAGACGAAGTCTTGTTAATCGCATGGTATATATATACTTGTGAGGACTAACTAATGAAATCCCTAAATCAATGTCTGAGTAAAATATCAGTCATCCCTGAAATATATTACTGATCTGATATCACTCTACCATTCCACTTCAATTCCAGAAGCCATCAGTCCCATATAATAAATACGTGGCTTGAAAACCAACATATCGGGAGATTTTAATTATTTTTAATTAATTCTCCTTTTATCTTGTGTCAACATCAACAATAGACAAACAATATAGTACTTCCTTAACAATAAAAATCCGTAAAAATCTAAATCTTATAGGGTAAATGAAATCAAGTTATCCAATATGATTAGGTTAAGAAATTTTTTATCGAAAAGTGAAAACATAGAGTGGATTTTTGGATAAATAAAAAAATAGAATATAAATTATAAATTGAAACTACATTTAAAACTACATTTATCGAACATCAACTTTAATTTGAACCATAAAGGACATGAATGATAATAATTAAAAATAAAATTTTTAATTTTAGAATAAATGGTAACGATTGTTCCATTGTATGGGTTTATAATTATAAATGTTGTGAGTATTTCAAAGGAAATCGTACACCTTGTATGCCATGATTAAGTTCTCAACGAAGAAATCTAAATTTATCTCCCCATAATAAATTGGAAACCCAGACAGTGAACTAGGTTATGTTACACTGTGAGTCTGTGGTTTCGAAAAAAAAAACAACGAGAAACAAATTTGAATTTTCCATTTATTATGTCCGAAAAAATGTCGAATATTATATTTTATATTAAAAGAAAATTTTACAGAAGAATTCTCAACGGGAAAATGTAGCAATTAGAAAATTAACAGTTTTTTGTTGAAAACATCTCCTTGATTATTATAATTGAGGTCATTCAAATTTTAATTGGAGAGCACAATACATGTTTCCAAATGAAGTTATATGAAATCAAAAATAAGAAATGAAGAAATATATTTTATGCTACTAATACTGATATTGATTGGTAAGGCGATATGATTCGTTCGGTATTGATAATGATATGAAAAATAGAACATTTATTTATCGAACTACAATACAATAGTAGCTTGGGGGGGTGTGGCAGCACCATAAGATAAGGGATGGGTTATTTCAAATATGGATCCATGATTGAGTTGAAACACCGAACTGAATTCGTTCGTGAAAGTGAGTAAGAAAAAGAGTTTTCAACCATGTTACGCAATAGAGATAACAACGTCATTATAGATTGATTTGAATCAGAATTCGAATCTGGTTCCACTATTACAGTTATGTTAGCTACTATTTTCATATAATTAAAGTCAATCAATAATCGAAATTGTATTTATTTTGATAGTGTTGTTCCAATAAAGATCCAAAAAATAGAATTAACAATAATAAGATTGATGACATCATGAAACCCTGCTTTGATACATTACTCACGATTAGATATTTTCTGGACTTCAGATAAATTTAATATATAAATTATAATTAATTATATTATTATTTATTAAAATTCAAAATCGTACTTGAATTTTCAATCTTTGCTGGAATGGTTTTTGTTTTTTCCGAAGAGTCGGTTGAAATGACTTGAGCCAGTAAAATGTTTCATAATCTAATCACCAGCGCTGGCCTTAATTTAAAGGGTTTTCAATTTACGAACTTATTGAAGAGATAAATTCGTTGTCAGTAGCTAAATAAATAAATAGCTATTTTTGTAAATATTTTCAGTTCTACATGTCTCTGAATCAAGAGATTGACAAGCCATGTGGATGGCCAAATGGACTATTAATAATATTTTAATAAAACCAATAATTTATTAAAATCTTATTTAATAATAAAATAATAATAAAATATTATTTAAATAAATAATTTTAATGATTTGAATTAAATTCCTGCGGAACAGATATCGTATGGCAATGAACCACTGAAAACCCATAAACAAGAAATGTCACACCATAAACGAAGAGTTACAGTCGAGCGGAATAAGAGTTG
>JBBMOY011118330.1:0-10627 GCA_037951405.1 Platydemus manokwari
ATTAATTATAATGATTATAATTATGATTATAATTATTCATTATTCAGCTGGTAATGGATTATTGTCTGGGATCAGTAGCTGATATATTAGAAGGTAAGTTGTGTGATATTTCATTTAACTAGTGCCATAGTGTGTCTGTACAATTATAGTTCATAAAGAATCATTGCGTGAAACAGAAATAGCTTGTGTTGTGACTGAAGTACTTTGTGGATTACAATATTTACACGGAAATGGTCATATTCATCGGGATATTAAAGCAAGCAATATTCTCATCACTGATCAAGGTGGTATCAAAATTGGAGATTTTGGTTCGGTTAGCTTTATCAGTCCAGCAAATAGTTTTGTTGGCACTCCATTCTGGATTGCACCAGAAGTTATATTGGCTATGGAGAGTGGTTTATATAATGAAAAGGTTGATGTGTGGTCATTGGGAATCACATGTATAGAAATGGGTAAGATTTTATCTATATATATTTATATATATGTATATGATAGACATATATGTAATGGATTGAAATGAAATGTGAATTTGGCGTTTTGTAGAGTTGACATCATTGAGTTGTATTTGATTAATAATGAGCTCACATTCAAAACTGTTATTATCTGATATACAGATTATGTCAAATAACGGCAACAATGTATTGAATATTATTATTATCATTATTATTATATGATTATTGGTGTAGTGATTGATTGATATAGCTATTCATTTTGTGTATGTGTGTGTTATATATGTGAGTGAGTGTGTGTGTGATCTTTGTTAACCTTGTCACTGTGATACATTTGTTATTAAATATTGCTGGAAATATGTGTGTGTGTGTGCGAGTGTTATTTTCAATTTTATAATGAAATAGTAGACTATAGTAGATCACTGCTATTAATATCTCTATCATTTCATTGTTCACATTTCCATGTTGTCGAATCATGGTTCAATCGGGATTGATAAAACATTGTTTTATCATTTAATCATATCATAACATCTTATTTCAATCATTGACTTATAAAATACCTCTTGAAAACAAGATAATATAAATGGAATTCAATCTCACCAATTTATAAATATTAATCCGTGCGCATTGTCTTATTCCTCCCCCAATCATTCAGCCGAAATGGAGCCACCTTATTTCCGCAGCCTCAATCCTATGGCCGCCATGTATCAGATTGCTAGCAACGACTCTCCGAAATTATCTGAACCTCATTTGTGGAGTGCATGTTTTAATTCCTTCTTGGCAGCTCTGCTTCAGAAAATCCCAGAACAGCGACCATCAGCTGCCGAAGCATTGCAGATGTCATTCAGTAAAACGTGCGGATCAAAAGAATTTCTCAATCAAATGATAGCTCGCACAAAAAATGCTGTCGCAGCTCAAGAAACTCAGATGAGTCACAAGTTGCGCAAAATGCTGCTCCATTGTGGCAATGGCGGTCACCATTGTAGCAATCATCAGGAACCAAGTTCAGCGTCAACACGTGTCAGTGTCAATGCAGAGGACTCATCTGACATCAGTAGTTATTGTGCCACTGATGATACGGCTTCACTCAGTGTAAGTGTTTGTTTTTATTCGATATTGTCTTATTATTATTATTATTATTATTATTATTATTATTGCTGATTTATTATTATTATTATTATAGGATACTTGTGAACGCAGGGATAGCTGTAGCAACAGTTGTGCTAGTCATAGTTCGTCTCTTAGCGACGGTATTTCACATGAAATACTGCCTGTCTGTAATACATCTGCAATGATTAGTAGCAGTAGTGAGACCGGGTTTCCAGGACGACATTTCACCAATGCACCATCAAGTAGTGGTCAGAGCAGTATTTCAAGCACCAGTAATGGAGCATTACATCGCACCAGTAGCGATAATTATGCTGGTAGCCCAAGTTCCCAACTTCATAATTCACACCCTTCCAACCAGTTCAGTTTAATAGATACTGGCAAATCAATTCTGTCTCGAACCAATCGCAGCCAGAACAAATCCACTGGTGATGTCAGTGAACCGAAAACCACAATGATCAGTCCATCTCGAATCATGGCCGGTCCAATTACTCAACCATTATTGGAAAATATTGTGTCAAATCTCGATATTTGTGACCCATCAGTTCTCTATCCACCTCCTGGCGCTGGAACTTCCAATTTTGCAACACTGAAAACCAGCCGCATGATGAAAGGATCGCACGCGTTTAGTGCTGCATTTCAAGAACGATTGGGCCAACAGAAACAAGCTGATTGGAGAGAACAAATGAATGGATTGAAGCGGTTGAGATTTCAACATAAGAAACAATTGAAAAATCTCGAAGAAAGAAATGCGACAGAGGAAGAAAATTTGAAACAGGCGCTCAATCGTGATTTTGATAGCACTCGTCAAAATCATAACAAGGAATCAGAAAAACTTGAGGGCTTGCATCAGATAGATTTGGAGAAAAAGAAAAAAGAATTGGCAACCTATGAAGTGCAAATGTTACGCAAATGGGATGCCGATACAAAAGGTGAGATCAAATCAGCCAAGAAAAACGCTAAAAGCGAAACTGGGTCAAGTAATATCCAAGAATTAATTGGGCGTCGCCAAGCAACAACTGAAGTCGAATTGCGGAAATTGAAGCGAGAATCGTTGCTAAGGATTCAAAATCTTGATGTAAGTGTTTGGATATTATCGATTTATTATTTGAATAATTATTGATTTATTATTTGAATAATTATTGATTTGTTATTTGAATAATTATTGATTTATTATTTGAATAATTATTGATTTATTATTTGAATAATTATTGATTTATTATTTGAATAATTATTGATTTGTTATTTAAATAATTATTGATTTACTATTTGAATTGTTAATGATATCTATTTTTAGAAACAACAAATCGAAGAGCGAATCAAACTCCAGGAAAAACAACTGGAGCGTGAAAATGCCCTCATGTTAAGTCAGCACGAGAAATTACAATTACTGGAATACAAGCAAAAAGAGAATCTTCATCGATTGAAAATGGATCAAATCAAGAAGCAACATGATCTGGAAATGGAAAATCAATTGCAATATGCTGCACAATTAGAAGCTCAGCTTAAGAAGAAACATTCGCATGAAGTGAAAAATCTTCCAAAACATTTAAAAGTGCTCATTTTATTTGATGTTGTGATTAATTGATTGACGAGTATGATTTTTCAGTTGAAAGAACAAGAAATTCGCAAGCAATATCGTGATGCTGCCAGTATTCAGAAGAAACAATTCAAAATCTTGCGTGAGGAACGCCTTAGGGTAATGCGAAGCTCGACGGCAGATCCCAACTGCGTCAATCACGCCATGTCGGAGAAACAGTTGTTGGAGAATTTACGTGAGGAAGAGCGACGCAAACAAGCAGACTTGGAATCACAGTACGAGAACAGCATCGATGCATTAAAACGTCAGCAAAATGTGTGTAGCTGCCAAGCATGATATTTGGATATAATGTTTGTGAATGTATTAATTCAGGATAAAATCGATTCGACTCAGTTCCAGGAGCTCACCAAGTGCCATGATGATCTCGAGAAAGAGAAGAATATGCTCAGTGAGTTCCAGCGGCTGCAACAAGAACATATGCAGCAGTCTCATGTTGAAGACTACAATGCCTTGAAAGACAGAATTGTGAAAAGGAAGACATTGCTCGAGACAACAGTACGACAGGACATCATTTTTCAATCATTTGTGTTTTATCCATGTTTTATCAATTCAGATTCAACAGAAAAATGAAGAATTTCAAAGTCGTCGTCGAATTCTTCTTACAAGCCTATTTGATCGACAAGCTTCAGAATTACGCGACTTCGATAGTGAAACGCAACGGATGGGTATCGATAATTATAAGGTTGTTAGCGCAACAAGCAGACAAGCGTCATCGAATATGAACAGTAATGTCAGATCACAAATATCTGGTGGTGGTCCCCATGGTAACGGAGGTGGCAGGGGAATGCCTGATTGGAGACACAGTAGAGCCGACTTCATGCCATCATAGAGATGTGCTTGATCATAGAGTGGGGTGTGATTGCAATCGTGGTTGACCATCATTATCTATCCAGTTGTGATTGTTTTATCAATGGACACCGCCGCCGCCGTCGCCGCCACCACCATTATTATCATCATCATCATCATACCCTCCTATATTCGAGAGACACAGATTTGTCAGAGTGGCAGCAACTCTGTTGTGTGCTTGCGTAATAATGGGGCGTGAATAATGCACTCCCTCACACCAGTGTCTAGTTATCTTGTAGTTATGTATACATAGTTTTTATTATTATTATTATTATTAATAATCGGATTCATTTGATAACAAGTTTGATTAATTTATTTATACATATGCTTTGTAAGACAATGCTTTGACAATTAAGAGAGATCGATTGAGACAATGTTGATGACGATGAAACATTAATATATTTATATATATGTGATACGCTCGCGCGCGCTATGCTGTCAATAGGATGGGTTTTGTAATTTTCGTGTAAAATATTTTCGAGCATTGAACTTTTACTAAAGGCGATACATCTTACTTTATTCGATATAATTATTGAATTTGTTTTTTTATCATTTGCCAATGAACTGACTGTATAATATATTTGCTTCACAACCATAACGATAGCGCAGGATAGCATCGATATTTCTTTCATTAAATTCCCAGTGCTATTTGGAACGATGATTTTATTCTATCAATTTATGTTTACTTGTGTGTAACTAGTACCTTCAAACGTGTGTTAAAGCTTTAAAATTTTGATTAATTTTCTTGGAACCTCAGGTGATCATGTTTTTAATATTAAAATGAATCCCTACATGTTTGAAATAATATTTTCTAAATTCATTTTTGATGTCGTCAATGTAGTTTAACTCAATGTTTGGATAACTTTTAATTACCGAGAACCTAATTTCATTATTCAGTTGTGGAAAAATCGTACAACCAAATCGGTATACACTAGCATTAAGTAAGTTTTTAAAATTAAACGCGATATTTGTCTACTTATTATTCAGATCAGTTATTTTGTTTATTTCTATAAAATTATTAAATTTGGTTTTTATTATATTACTGGTTCTAAGGAAATTCAATAGGTTGTTTGATTATTATTGGTATTACTGAAAAATCATGAAGGATTATTTCTTAGGGCAAAGTTTAATAATTAGATGTATCGCATTTCAATATCAATATAACCTCCAAATACAACTAGTTTAAATATTATTCAACAATAATAAACATATAATGTTTAAATCAAAAATTTAAAAATGACTTAAAATATTTTTTTTAAAAAGAAAGAAAACACAACAGTATAAAACTTACTGAATGGGAAGGATCGTGTACTAGAGCATGTAAAAATTATTGTTCACTAAAGAAAGTTACTAAAATGGGTCAAAACTTTGACTTCAGCACAATAGAACCAGAAACAATTTGTGAAATCCTTTGCAAAAGGAATAAAATCGTTCACAAAATGCCTAGATAACCAAGAAGTACCAGAGGATGGAAAACATATGCAGCATTTATGATACGAAACCCATGAATGGGGGCCACTGCTCAACTGCAGTTTTAAATTTTCACAACTATTCTGTTGAAACAAGTGAAGAATCGGATTGATGAAAACATTTGAATATATGCACTCCAGAAGAGCCTAGGTTCAAATGTCGTATATACTGAAGACTACTTTCTACTACGAGCCATTATAGAAGAACACAGCAAAAAAATATCAATAACGTTGACATCGGAATCTTAGGCATCGAAGAAACTTTCCTTTCATTAGATCTCAAAGATATGTTCACCATCCTTGAACATATGGACTTGACTGAAACTGTCTGACAGAGCTGCTCTATCTCCATGTTTTTATTTAATATGGAGATCAATCCAATCTTAGTATAAATGAACAATTGTCTTATTGTAAGCTTCATAGTTTCAAGCCTTGTCCTTGCAGATAACAGTGATTATTGCGAAAAACAAAAATGGACTCCAAATTATGATCAATGACGACGTATCGACTCTCAGACTCCAACTTTGTTTCAAATTCATACCCTCTAAAATGTGTGCACTTACATAATTGAAGAGCAAGTACTAACACGGAGGATCTCCTGATCTACAATGAGAAAATTCCTACAATCAGTCTAGAAGAGCACGCCGCTACTTAGAAGTGAACTTCTCTTTGAAGTTACATAATACAACAGAAAGACGCATCGACATGGAAACTGATGAATAAACTGGAAAAATGCGTTTTACTATCATGACAGAAGCTAAGGGCCTTTGAGTTGTCCGTACACACCAAAATGACTTTCTACGTAAGAAACTACTATATCGCTTATAGTAGATTAGTATTGTTTTTTGTGATGGTAAGAAAATATCTGATAAAAAAAATCCTTGGTGTACCGAAATTGTGCTCATCAAATTATCTCTACTCAATGAAATCAAATGGTGGTTGTCGACTACGAAGCATGCCGGAGGAGTGTAGAATGCAATCGATAATCCACATGTATAATTTATTAACGACTAAACGTGAAAATGATCAGGATAACAGCCAAAGTGTTAGACTGAATAATCAAGCTGAGACAATCGAGGGACCATTAGAGCAAGTCAATTCGCATATTCTAACAAATAAAAGGAGCAAAACATTGTGTGGAAAAATAAGATGGAGCATTAAATAGGCCTCAAAGAGTATATATACCACGATTTCTTTCATTTTTATCAACGGAAAGATAATGTTCAGAGTTCAACAAAGCCTTACAATCAATGGTTCCCATTACGAAAGGAGTGCCTTAGAAGAACCAAAGAAATCAAAGAAACACAAAAACTGCTATGGCAATGTTTTATACGATTATACCAATTAAACTGGACTAATCAAATCAGAAATGGACACTATGGCAGCTTCTCAGGAGTTATTAGTCCAATGTGGTCAAAAGTAGTTTTAAGTGGGTCGAAACATCTCAAAAGAATCTAGAAAAATAGACAGACCTCTGAGCTGTCCGACTATTGATTTAGAGGTTCTCGGAACTGGTTAAACACAGTCAAATAAAATACAGCCCTAAAGAAATTAGGGATGAATAAGAAAATGATAAAAAATAGATCTCGCCTAAATAAAGTTGAATATAAATGCGAGCTATCTTCGATGGAGGTTCCACGATGGAAAGGGGACAGTAACAAAAATAGCTTTAAAATAAGGGAAGAGGATACCCAACAAAACATCGACTCTGTGGCTGAGACAGAATTGATTGAAATGTTGAATTGATTGAACTAGCGAACTGTGATTCATGGATCTATAGAAAGTAAGAATCATGTACATCACATATTTTGATGTATGGGTATCTCGAATATCAATGTTTATGGATAAATATTAGTAGTATCTGAATCCTGAAAGTCGAACCAAGGACAGATGCAAAAGAATTATTGACCAACCATTAACATTAATAATTCCATTTAAATAAAACATAATAAAAACAAAATCTTTTTGGCCCTAATGCAGCTAATCCTTAGATGAGTTGATCAAAATTTTATCCATAATATTTCTTAGAATAAATTTCTGTACATGGTTCAAACTTTATCATATAGTTTTCAAAGGTGTATATACTATGATACGCAGTTCTTTCAATTATATATGCGTAACAGCTTTTTCACCTTTTTTGTTACTAAAATTATGATTATTGTGAATCTTCATACTTACGTTATATTACCTATAATGTCTTTGGAAATTTATTATTTATTGCATCATTATTTTTCAAAATCACATTTTTTATTTATTACTTAATATTTTTTGTCTGTTGGGTCAAATCCATGAGGCATATCCACAATCATCAATAATTATATTAATCTAAATTTTATTGTTTACTTCACAAAATCACTCCAAGAATAATTAAAGATACACAAGAAGAAAAATAAAACTTCGTTAGTACCGAAATATTAAAAACAAGATATCAAATATCACAACCAAGAAATTTATTGTTTTATCATCAAGATATCAAGTACCACAATCAAATGTTTTTAGTTTGATCCTGAGAGATTGTTTTGTTTTAAGGAACTGTTGTTGATTTTGTAATGAGTATGTATATGGTAAGGTTTGGAAGTGGTGGATTTGTCGGATTTCAATCTGATACGTTTTGGAGTCTTTGGTTTTTTATTTGATATGGTGATTTTGACACTCACTATCTACGTCTTATATCAGCCTACTGAGTTCATTTTGATTCTCAGGGAATATTTGATCCTTTGATTAATTGACCTTCTTTTGCCTCGATGTTCAGCAACTTGTACGGCAATCAGTGGAACGACGTTGATTTTTGTTTGAATCAAATGCACCACGAGAAAGCTTGAAACATTTGAAGCAACTAAAGATTGCGACAATTTTATATTTCACTAGTGGGTCTGTTGCATATCTAGTCCGGTGTTTGACACATTATTCGGCGAGATTACAGCATTCGCAAACCGGCAACTATTCAAAGACAAGCCTTAACCGTTCAACAAAAAACCGTGCCTAGACATCATTAGCACCTCATCAAACTCTGAGCTCAAACTTGCTTTTGAAGCACTCAAAAACATCCGTTGCATCCGTGACGCTTGGGCCAACTCATTATCAAGTCTACTAGAAATGGACAAAGATACTACATCTCTTACTATCACCGAGCTTTTATCACCTCTTTCAAAGCTGAAACAAACCACCAAAACAAAATACGATTTAGTTCGAATATCCAAGACAAAGCTCATCATTTGTTGCATAAATGCGCATTTTTCTGCAATGCTCGTGCTGCAACTGGGATAAAGATGCCCAAAAACAGTATTTATCGACTTGTATCCAAATGAAAATATTTCAAAACACTTTTCGGAATTAATGAACACCAAAAATATTCCGATTAATCAAATATTTACTCTTATAAATAAGAGCCAACAGATAGAGGGGATACTCGCCACAATCCAATCATTTGTCAACATTTAATCAAACCCCTTTGGAACAATTTCATCACAAATACGAAACAACTGAAACTGTAGGTCAGACCTACAAATTAGAGGAAATTCACATGGATGTGGGTCACGTCTCTCAAATCCCGTGAAATACAGTGGGCATTGGTTAAACTCATCAGACATTGATAAAAACTGCTATGTTGATAACAACAGTGTCATCGAACCCTAGGACACTACATGAGGCAGTAGACCCCCCCACAACACCCTTCTAGCCACAAGTAAAACAGAAGATGGTGAGCACTGGAGTCATTTTCCGACTTGATTTTACAACACCCTCACTTCTCGATCACACCTTACGACAACATATCTCGAACTTTGAATCAATTTTTTATTGGCTCATATCATTCTCGTTTAATGTGTTCCCGTGTGGTTATCCCTCCCCACCAACTATTAAATCCCAATTCAACTTAAAACGTACTGCCATATATAATAAATCTTGTTATAAATTTTAAATAAATAAAAATAAAATCATTGGTGAAATCAATGATTAATGGCAACCTAAATATTAAATAACAAAATAATGAATAAATATAAAAATAATTATTTAAGAAATATATTTATAAATAAATGTTATAAGATGGAATTATTCGTCAACTGATTCATCTTCTGATTCGTATTCTGATTCCGATTCACAACTATCTGAGTCTGATATATTTGGCATCAAATCCTCACTAATATAACTCTCATTTTCTTTTTGCTTTTCCTCAGCTGACTGAAATTCTTTGGGCCATAAATTACATGATTTGATATATTTGATTTGATCAGGAAACAAAATGAATTGAATTTCACCCCAGATTTTATTATTTTCGATTATATTCTCTGCTAATGCAAACATACCGAATGATACATAAATAGTATCTCTGAATTTTGTTGGCATACTTAATAATGTTTCATCACCATCTGGTAAAAATGCTTGATAGAGGTTTGAGCCTACTGATTTACCCAACTAGATTTCATTTAAATATGATTAAATTGAAAAAAAGCTGCTTACTTTAAAAAGTTTTAACTTATCATCTGGTAAAGGTAGAGTGGACTGAGCTTCTTGAAGGACTAATTTACGTTTCTTATAAACAGTTATATTATTATGTTGTCTGGGCATATTTAAAATAACAAAGTATTATTTAAACAATTTTTAATTAAATGTATCCATTTTAATAAAATATTGAAAAATAAAATGCAATATAAAAAATTGGGACTACGTAAAGAAACGGGGTCATTTGATCTGTTTTCTTTATGTGAATTTTTACGTATGATATTATTTTATAATTAATTATATAAGTATATTTGTTAAAAAAATCATACAAAAATTTATTTTAATATAAATTTTAATGATAAAGAAAAATTACATGAATTAATGTAAGTTCAATGCTAGTTTTTTAATGTAATTGACTCACTTACCTGGATTGATAAAGTCTTTTGAAAATTATTATTGCTGTGCTGATAACCAAAATTCTGAGGGAGGCTACAAGACATTCGATTTAAAATTACATAGCACTCCAAATGTTAATTTTGTCTTTTTCTTGTAATTTTTATGGTTGCCATTTCGGTCTTGAACTGGATATAAGAAACAATTGCAATATCGAAAATTTTGTATTCTAATAAATTATTGAAAAAAACTTTGACCTTTGCAAATTATCCTCAAATTATCCAAAAATCATGAAAAACTCATAAAATTTCCTTGATGTTGAT
>JBBMOY011118441.1:0-10627 GCA_037951405.1 Platydemus manokwari
TAATAAATTACAATATAAAATTACTTTATTAATACAAAATAATAATGATTATTTACATATATTTATAATCTCAAAAATTATTATTATTTGAAATAAACATTTTTTAATAAAATTTTAGAAATAAATGTCATCGGTAATATTTTATTGATTTTTCAAAGAAAAAAATAGAATATGCAAACGAGATTAAAATGGTTGTTATAGAGAAAATTGTCGTCTAATGAGCTAGATCGGTCTCAATCAACATATGTGAAGCAATTAAAATTTATTCAATTTTCAATGATATCAAATTTTGTTTTGCTGTCAAATTCTCCATTAACATTATCAAGTTTCTATTGATGATAAATTGAATGATCGAACCGGTTAATTATAAATATGAAATCATTTTTCAACTCATCTGTTTGTTTTTAATGATATTCTCTGAAGAATTTCTGAGATTCAGTTTTATTAGACAGTTGAACAAAAGGATCAGAGAGGGTATTTGCAGTTGATATAACATGGGCTTCCAAGTAGTTTACTGGCCCAGTTTTAGCTGTAATATATTCCAAGTTTGTCTTACAGCGCTTTATGTCGATATTTTATTTGATATTAATCTAATTGTGTGTGTGAGGAATATGTTGGTATGGAAACAAGAATCGAGTAAAGCAGGTGCCAACGGTAAGTAATTGAAATAACGATAGGTTCTTTTATTTTTAATAGTGTATTCGAGATTCTATTCGATATTGATGAGTAGAAACAACCACAAAATCGGTCTCCATTAGTCTACTACCTCTAGGAATTGTTGCTGGTAAAATCGATATAGTGTAATGAAACTATAAAATATTACTTGATGATCATCAAATAAAGAAAAATCTAATTTTAAATTTACAGAAATAATTATTTATATGATCACTTTGGCCGTCTTATTAAGATCATGTGCAAATACAAAACAATTTAAAAATAATTGAAATATATTAAAATCGATATTTAATTGACTTAGAAATTTATGATATAAATCATTTCAATTTAATAGTAGTATAATTTTCGTAGAAATATCCTTACACATTATACGAGATATTATATTAAATCTGAGGTTATTATCATAGATTTTATATAATTTATTCATCTAAATGGAAAAAATAGAAAAAGGCCTCGATGTCAATTGAAATTTTTTTTCCAACGCATTAAACTACTGACTAAGAAATTATATTTTATATGAATAAAAATCAACGACAGCATAATGATCGTATTTAAATTCGATGTTGTTGTGATGACAAATAGAATACTCACTTCATTTACAAAAGATGATTCTTTATCAAAGAAAAACCTAAAGACGGCTACTTGATATGCAGCCCATGCACAGAATTATGTTTTGAATATGAAGTTGATTTTGATAAAAAAAATTAATATATTGTATAAAAGATTTTTTGTGAGAAAAATTTAACCAGAAAACTATATATCTACTCACGAGTAACTATAGCAACAACTTATGGAGGCAAAAGGAAAAACTTTCCATACAAGTTGTATACGGCGTCAGAGACAAGGTGATCCAAAATTCCATTAATAATGTCTTCTTGCTGACATTTAAAACCTAGGATAATATTTTGTAATCTCAAAGGAAACATAAGCTTTTTACTCTGAGTTAATCGATTATGTAGAGGAGTAGAATTTAATTAAATTAGCATTAACAGACATTAGATGAGATTACACAATTGTTTCAATTAAACACCATGGATACCATTACAAAATTTGAATTCTAAAATCATTAACTCAGATAGGCACTGTAAAGTCATAAAAATTAAAATGATTGGGTCTCAGAAACTGAGGAAATTCTTTATGAAAATCCATATGATTTACACAAGTGTTCTCTATAATCTTATCATTTAATAACTAAAACAAATACATGTGCATGTATAAAGCCAATTACATTTGTAAGGGATATGGTTGCCAATGGTTTCGAATTAAATCAGAGAGAAATTAAGTAATAGAATGAGCAAAAATATCAATTGTTCCCATCAAAATCACACGCGTTTATTCAAATATTTAAACAAATCTAAAATATATCTAACTTCCCTCTCCTGTAGTTTTTGAGATCTTTTTAAGAAACTACATTCTTCGACGTTTTGGCTGTCCGTAGAAATCAAGAAGTACTTGATGTGGTATTAAAAATTTCAAAATTCTGTGAGGATATTCCTTCTTCACTAAAACTTCTTCACCAAACCCGAAAATTTTATGACCTCATTTTTCAGCATCGATTTTAACTGGTTTTCCGATTAATTGATGATCTGGTCTTGGTGACCGGGTTCATTTAATTGCAACCCATGCAAATTGATTCGTCGTCCAAATAATATTTCAAAATGTGAATGTCGAATTGAACTCTGATATGTTGCATCGATGATAAATTCTATCCGAGTTATTAATTTATCTCAATGTTGCTACCACGATGTCTCGGGCCGTCCTAATCATCCTTTTGGCTAAGCCATTTGCTTGGTGTTGGTATGGTGAATAAATCCCTGGTTTATCGTATCGCTATTTATCTAACTGAATGCGTTCTTGAACCCAGTAAAGAGCCAACTACTTAGTTATGCTTTCGATGTTTAATACTGATGAGAAGATAATTACATAACCGCTGTATCGATAGATTGACTATTGAAATTGTTAGTTAGCATTTTTTTATTAACAACTTCAAGATTAAATAATTTTTTTTTAAATAGATAAGAATAAATTTAATTCAGTAAAAACGCCACCCAATTTCATAAATATTTATCATTTCAAAAGCACACGTCATTCAGAATATTTAAACAAATCTAAGATTTATCTAAAAATTTCGAAAACCAATAATTTGAATTTAAAATAAAATCCAAAGGTATTTTGATAACAAGTCTTTAAATTTGAGATATTAATTGTATCTCTTATATCAAATTCACATCTATGATCAATTTTTAATAATACGAGCGCTAACAAATCGAATAAAAATATATTTAACTCCAAATCATAAAATAGTAACGAAAAATTCCCATATTATTTTATATATCTTTGTTTACAAGAATTTTCGACTTAATTTCCCAAGATTGATTGATGGCTATTTTGACAAGCAAAAAAGATCAGACTTCCATTTAGATATTTAGGAAAAATGAAAATTTATTAGCGAAGAAATGTGATTGATTCATTTATAAAACCCTCAACGCTGACCCGTTAAGGAGAAAATATTTGATCAACTACAAGCTACCAAAAAACAATTTCAAATATTTGATACAAGATTTCTAATTTATCATTTTTTTCTTCACCAAGCTTAACTCGACAAGCGATAATGACGTCATCACAATAAATTTTATTATTATGAATCGATATTTTATTTATTGACATACATAAATGTAACAGCCAACGATAGCTTGTTTCAATGAAATTTACCGAAAACAGTTTAAATAAAATGTCAAATCAAAACTGTCGAAATTTTCATCAATAAGAAACAATTCGAAAAATTATCAAAAATTATGAACAATTATTTTGACATTCCTCACTAATTATATCAAATATAAAAGAAGAATAGCGATTTTTTTCGGTTTTCGAAGAATAAATGATGTCTTTTTCAAATAAACAACGTAAATTTTATTTTTAACTGATGGTAATAATAATAAAAATGTTAATTATAATGATTTTAACGATAATATGATAAATAAATGCATATATTCGTGAAGAATATGCATAAATGAAACCAAAACTAAGTAACTAGTTCAGTAAGTGGATCGTATTATAAAATATGACACCAAAGAAATAATAAAATATTAGATTGAATACCAAGAAATAACCACAAATCATATCAATCGATGGACTATCAGTTGAGACAATCAATCAATTCAATCACCAAACCAAAATAACCCGTCATATAATAATAATAATGAATAATAATAACAATCGTTAATAATAATTATAATTCATTATAAAAATTAATCTCTTACTTTTCATCCATTTTAATCATTTCATTTTCCGTCTGCAATATCCTCTTCAATTTCAAATCCAATTCTGGAAAATCAGCTAGAAATGCAAATTAATCCGATATTAATCAAAACAACAAAGAAAATTTAAAAATAACACAACCATTATACATAAAGGAAATATTTGTGTTTAATCGATATGTTTAAATTTTTAGAGTTGGGATTGAAGAACATCTGTCCAGGATATTATTGACAACAAATTCATGAACAATAATAAAAATTATTATTACTATTAATTATTATTAAAGAAATTATTTTAAAATAATAGATTATATGATAAAAATCTATCAGTTCGAAAATTCTGAAAAATCAAAATCTTCAAAAATAAAATTTATAAATAAAAATCAATTTTCGGTTAAAGTTAAGAAAAGGAGTCCTAAAATAAAATTTTAAATTTGTTGGGCGTATTTCAAAATTCTATATAGTTTATTTAATTATATTCTTTAAAAACGTTTTGAATTTTTTATTGAAGTACTTAAGAAGAATTTTAGTTGTTCGAAATCAAATATTAAATACATTAGAGCTTAAAAGTCCCCTGAAATTTATTGTTTGAAAAAATTTAAAAAAAGGTAGAATTGCAATTTATTGAAAATTAGCGAGGACCCCTTTTTAACATTAGAAGCAAATTGAGAGATATTCTCAATTTTTACAATTAATTTATAAAATAAGCAATGATATTATAAAACATGTCTGTAATTAACTTACTCGATTTATAAAGAAAGTTTAAATTTAAAAACTCAAATAATCACATAGAAATATTGTGATTAGAATAAGAACTTGGTTTTAAAACTATGTTTTGTCACTATTAGACATCCTAAAACCTGAGATATTAAATGAATTATTCGAATAAATCAAACATAGTAGTTATACATAAAATGAAGTTATAAAATTATCCCATGTCCTTTTCTTAACTTAAGCCCAAAATTGAGCGGTATTTAACTAATCGAGAAAGATATCGACTTTAAAATTTTGATCTTATCACAGCCATTTGAAATAATATCACTGTAAAAATAAATTAACTAGATATTCGAATAAATGTTTCAAAAATATTTCTTGGAAACATCAAAATAGATAATCGTGGCTTTTGCATCTCCAAAACAAACTCAAAATTGGAAAAAAGTCTTGATTTGGTTTCCCGCTTCATTATTATCAAATAAATTTTTTTTAAAAAGTAGTAATAGATTCATTGAAAATATAATGAGAGAGTAATAACAATATGTGTTATGATAAAAAATTTATAAATAATTATTCCCTCAACCTTTCAACAATAATTTTAACTGGATACATAGAATCGAATGGGTATTTTTGAGATTAAATATTTCATAATCGACCCAAAAATAATCCCACTGATGTGTCAATATTAAACCATGAGACACGGGAAATAAAAGTAAATAAAACCTCATTGATTTCTTGAATAATAATTTTTGTCTCTGAACTCCAACACCAATCGAAACCAGTGAAGTAATTTTTTGTCTTTTAAATTAATAAATAAATAAAAAGTTTATCTCTAAACCAAAGAAAATCTTGACAGCTGGTAAATTTTTATTTCAATGGAACTCATTCGAAAATTTAGATAAAAAAAACTATATTTCAAAGCAAAAGAATTTTTTCTCGTTTTTATCTGTTTATGTGACGTAAAAGGAAATATCAATTAGCAAATACTTTTCAGATCGATTTTTTGTGAAATTTTCTTTATTTCTTTGAAGATTAAAAGAAAATATTTTACTTTACAAGTTTTTTTTACAGGTAAATTTCGTATATCTGTTTGGTGAAGTTTTTTTGTATTAATTTCAAATTCTTAATTAATTATAAAAATTTTAAAATTATATATTTATATTTATAAGCTATGAGCATATTAAAATTGGATTAAATTTTTATAGATTAAATTTCTTATAAAGTTTAAATATGTATAGAATTTAATTTTATTTAATTTTAATATTGATTTGTTTATTGATTTATTTGAATACATTTTTATTGTCGTGTCTTTTCAGTTCGTTTATAATGTGTGGTTTTTAAAAATAGTAGTGGTTAACATGGCGACTACACATCTGGATTCGATTCTGAGAAGATCAATGACTGTAGATTATGGATAAGAAGGAAGAAGAGGTTGAGACCATATAGAGGATATACAAAGAAGATGTAGATTAGATATAAAGAAGATATATAGAGAAGACATGAAGAAAATGTAGAGAAGATATAATAAAGACAAAAGAATTGGAGATTTGTACATAGATAAATATGTAGAATATTCGATACAATGTCATTAAAGACGACAAAGAAAATCAAAGATTTTGAAGTAAGGGGATGTAAGAATATTAAAATGGAATTATTTTTTTACACATTTAATTTTGTATAACGCTTAATTTTGTATAAAATACATTTTTATTGTCGTGTCTTTTCATTTCGTCTTTTAATGGGGTTTTGAAAATCATATCGGGTAACATACGTATTTGTATTTATAAATTTAAGGATGTACATTTCAGAAATTAAACTTTGCTTAAGAAATAATCTAGAGATTCATAAATGAATTTTATCCATTTTTAATAATTATCCCTTCGCCATTGACTTCCACCCCAGGAGGTCTATTTCCTAAATGTAGATTATATATATATTACCTCAGAATATTTGCCTCGATGTACTCATTTCATTTCACCAACAAAAAGTACACTATTTTCAATATAGCAGAGTGTATGAAGAATATTTCAAATCGATATAGTTAACACTTTTCGTAGAGAAAATATTTAAGAACTTTCGTTGAGTTATGTATTGCGATGCACTTCGAAAATTCCATCTGAACGTTGGTGTCAGAAATTAATTGTGAAGGTTATAGTGTGTATTTTAGACGTTCTATGAGGTTAAACAAGTGCAACGTCATTTTTCTTGCTTTTAATCGATCTTCTCTTATGACAGTTGATTTATGTATCATGAATGGCTGTACAGGAGCTAAAACAAGTTTGTAACAAGCAAAGATTGATACTAAAGATTGATAAAAAATCACAAATAGTTAAGCAGATAGAATAGAACCACAACAGAGCATATGTACTGCTCTTGTGAAATTCCAAACAACAATACTAACTTTGTGCGAAATCCATAATTTTATATTTAATACCAGTGAACTTCGCTAATGAGTGCCTTGATAAAGCAATAAAGTATCCACTAGATTTTATTTTTTTCTGCTTTAATGGATATCATATTTATTTCATATTGACCACTATTATTGCATCATAAGGTGGAAACCAATTCGAATAAAAGCATTGAGTGATAACGTTTCGTTGCGGCTACAACAATATCGGTACTCTTTATTCCCCTACTGCAGGACTGATGTCTTGTCAAAGGATTTTTCATTCAATTGGCCTTGCTATGACCCATGCTGGCTCATTAGGAATCGATGCAGACCTTCTATTTGACTACCAAAAAATATTCCTTCAGTTCCAAAGCAACAAATATAAGGTTTTTCTTTTTCCATTAATAAATAAATAACTTTTAATTGCAAATTTCTTAATCAATAACAAAAGTCGGAAAACTATTTCAGAAATTAACAAAAACTCATCGGTAGTTAATTAATGATTGGCAATTTAAAAATCCTCTAATTTAATTCGAAGAAAATCTCCGATTATTTTTTTCATATATTTATTGAAGTTATTGATGTGTGCCGCTAGATAATGCAAACATATTGTTTGTCAATATATGGATGATGAAGTGATAATTGAAATTAAAAATCACAATAAATAGAAAGCTGATTTATTGATTGTAATTGTCGCTTTAAAGATTCATTAAAAACAAAAGATATTTTATTAAGTTGAAGAAAGCTTTTACTATTATTATTAATAATATTATTATTAATATTATTATTATTATTATTGTAAGCTAGATTCGTAAATGGAAATATGAATATGGTATGTATGATATATGTATGCTATTCGATTGCTTTTTTATTATTGATTGCGCAATTGTCAGTCGCTACAATTCCATAAACCTCCCAAGTCGTTATTACATCATCAATAATAATATCTTAATTGTGTTAAATAAATCATTCCCTATAAAAAGACATTTCTTAAAATCATTATTTTATTATTATTATCACTATTATTTTTATTAACATTATTATTATTCTTATTGTCATTCTTATTAATATTAATATTATTATTATTATTATTATTATTATTACTATTACTATTGTTATTGTTTTCATCATTATTATTATTACTATTATTATTATTATTATTATTATTATTATTATTATTGTTATAATTATTATAGTATAACGATATTGAAGCTATTTCTATGGATTTTAGATTTAAAATGTTGAGGTTGGAATAGTTTTATTGATGTATCATTTTCGTTCCAACGTCGTATGTATGTCTGTTGACGGCAATTTTCTAGTATTCTTATTTTCAACATCTGAGAAGCCTGAATAGACTGATATGGAATCAATAGATGACAGACAAGATTTATTGGATTACATATGCTTAATTATAGAAATGGTGTCTAAAGGTTTTTGATTGTTGTTTGAAATAAGGGGTTATTAGCTAATATAGATAGATCTGATGATTATTGGTTAGGCTTTTGTTCAGGCAAAAAACTTTGAGTTGACAGGTTTTTTTTTGTGTTTTTCATTGTCACGGAACATATGACACAGGACAACATTTATAGTTTAGACGTTGATGGGTTTTGACTAGTTTTTAGGGAATGACTTTGTTCTCACAAATTATCTTAGTGTTATTAGGGATAATAAATGAGTCATGCAACAAATAGGATAGCGGAAAATGGATTTTGTTATTGCCAATTTTGAAAGGATCGAATAATTTACCAAAATTTACAGACAACTAAAGCAGTTGCAGTTTAAAGCATTTAATATGTTGTAGGGTTTCAAACGCAAAGGAAGATTTGGGATTGTTTGAAGTACAACGAAGGACTGATTAATAGATCAAATCTAATTTACTACAGAATTATGATAAAACATCAAAACTAAATTTACATTTACTAAAACAACTCGAAAACAAGTCCAAACGAAGAATATGTAAAAGGTTACCAAACATAAAATGATAGTTATCTATTGGTTGTTTACTGATCTCAATTCTGTATGTATCAACCGATGTCTTGTGCATTGATTTTTATGGAGTGTTTTGATTGGAGGATTATCTTAATGTTTCATCGACGTTGGCCCATTTGATGTTTCATTTCAGTAAGCATGCATCAATAAAAAACTAATGTAGAACATTGAGGTGCAACACAGTAATTTAAAGTTAATCTCACTAATACAAATAAAATGAAAGGTCGAAACCCATTTAAGAAAATCAATAGAAAAATAATTTAAAATATAAACATTTATTACCAATAATGGAACTAGAATATACTGGAACTGGTATGCATAATACTTCCTCATAAGATCATAAGCTAAGTTTTGATATGAAATATTACATGCGACTTATCGACGTAACGCATAAAATAATAAGTGAAACATAAATATTATTATTTGTTTTATGCACTATCTATAGAAATAAGGGTTTCTCCATATTCATTACAGTAGCCAGAGTTTTGAGTCTTTTTATCCTACTCTAACAAAATTTAAATTTTGGTGTTTCATCCCCATATATTAAGCGATACGTGTAGTACTCATGTATCTCAAACCAATCTGTTTGAATTTTTAGATCCTTTATTTGCTACTTAGTAGAAGGCTTAATTGAGATATTTTTGCAATTTCGAATAAATAAGTTTTTCTCAGTTATTAAATTTTCCACCGGTTATTATCATTGATAATATTATACCAGATATGAAACTAATGATAACAGAACAATTTAACTTGCCAACATGTATTCCGATAGTAAACCGACAATTTAGAAGAATTCAAACCCTAGAAAATTTCACTCACAAATTCTATTTATATTATTTTAAATACCTTTAGGTTATTTTATAACTTTCTATCCACAATTATAATTATTTTTAGTATTTTTATTATTTTTATTATTGTTAATATTATTATTATTATTATTAATATTAAGTTTGTCACCATCAGCAAACTTAAATAATTATTAAACCGACTCTGTTACCCTTTAAATCCACATTGTTTTATAACAATGATATTATCAAATAAACACAGAGAATAAGTAGCCAAATATAAAATATCTGTTGAAGATTAATTGAACCCATTGAAGTATTCTTTTATTAGTACACCTTTCAAACTATAGTGTTCATAATAAATTTACCTTTAATAATGACAATATTCGTTATACTTATTCTCTATCATCTTTTTTTTCTGCTTATTTACCTCTAATATGAAAACTTAACAGCTACATTGAAAATATATAAAAAACCTGTCATCACTATTTTGCTTGGTTATTTATATTAATTTTCTTATAAATGTTTTCGAATTATTATTTATTATTTTTTAATAATTATTATTCTCAGGCCAACCCATTCAGCATCCACAAAATAAGGGCTTTGGTTTTCATTAATTAGTAATAAAACATGGTTTAAGTGATCTCTGTATTCTCAATTAATTACAATTAATATTTTTTAGAAAACAGAAAATTTATGTGCATAGCAAATTTTATTATATACGGATTTTTATTCTATTCAATTGATTCGAGGTATTATTTATATTTTAAACTTCATAGATGTATTATATGGACTTATTATTATTTTTTTTAATTATT
>JBBMOY011118552.1:0-10625 GCA_037951405.1 Platydemus manokwari
TATAACGAGAGAATTTATTTATGCAATTCTAACGACCTTTTAGTGAAAAATTATCATTCGGAAACGCATTATTAGATTTAAAAAGAAATAAAATTTGTTTTTGTTTAAATCGTAAAACTTTTTGATTTGTTTTTTCAACTTGCATTACAATACCATAACAATTTCTCAGTTAAAAATCTAGACCAGGGTTTGGGAGGTCAAATATTTGATTTAATTAAATTATTAAGATATTTATCTGTCTCTGATTCTTCAATTTATGCCTTCAAATCTCACAATTTTAGAATACAGTAGACATGTTTTTCAAATTAAGTGGATATTATTATACTCTATATTTTTTCTATTATTAATGAAAAATTGATCGGCTCAATAATTCGAATTTGTCTTAATTTTAATCAATTTTTCTCGATGATCTCTAGTTCAGTTAAACAAAAATAACTTTTTGAATAAAACAAAATTTTTGTTAATTTTAATTTTAATTTAATTTAATTAATTTTTATTTAATTTATTTTTATTATATTTTTAAGGTTATAAATTTTTTATATTTTATTTATTCTTCTGTTTATTTATTATTTTATATTTTGTAATATTTTTTTACTGTTTAAATTAGTGAGACAATATTCACTAGGTATCACTTGTGTGTTTATGTTTTATCTAACATCATGTTGTATTTGCATTCTGATGTGATCATGTTCGATCGATGTCACATGTGAACATAATGAGTTTAATTTATGCGTTTATCTTTTATGCTCAACACCGATTGGACTGGAACTCTACAAATATATAAACGATTTTGATTCACACGGCAACAATTTTAAAAACGATATAATGCGTGCCTCTTAAGATACCAGGGGACCGATTGAACTCAATAAAACTTAATATTAATTGATTTCAAAAATAAAAGGATTTTTAATATAGATTTTTGTGAGTCCAGACTTAAAAATACAACAATTTAAGTTTCATTTGAGTTATGCTTTTTTTGAATTGAAGCTTTTCAGTGATAAAATAATTACAATTTATTATAAGCTATCTTTCGACCTTTCAATGCTCTTAGTTATTCTTTCCAATAATATGAACGTTATAATATCATCGGATTGTCTTTTACAAGCCATAACTAACCAAACATCGCAATATGTCAGCTATATACGAATAGTAGTTGAAATAATGTAGTCTCAATCGATTTTCAGTTTAGTTCAAATACACTCCTGTGAGATTAGTTACCTTCGGTATATATTTTGATGATATAATTTATTATTCATATTTATTTTTCGGTATTCACTAAGGAGCTTTGTTCGTCAACTGCATATTAATCATTTATTATATTTATATTTAAATACGTGCAACCTAAATTTCAAACCGATTCACATTCTTAATTGAATACATGATTATGTTATGGAGCATGTGACAAAATCAGTCAAAAAATGTCTATCGACGCCAAGTAAACAACGTTTAAAGAGCTGTTACGCATAACCACGATAAAAACACGTTGTATTAGCCATTTATAGATCTTTTCTGATTTGGTTTTGATTTTCAATTGGCATACACGAACAGTAGGCCAAAGATAAATCAATAACATATCTCATTGAAGAGAAATTTGCAATACCCTAGTCTACGGACGGTTCTAATAGATTAGAGACAAACTGCAAGACAAGAAGTCTTTCCAAGAATTCGACTCTTGAAGAAAGTTACCAGTATTTTATAATGTGTACTTTCTGTCTTTTTATCTTTCAAGTGCTTAATCCGTTTATATTTTGTCATTTGTTTCATTGGACTTTTGTTTTTTTTGGAAGACATAGATTCGCGTAATTTAGAGTATTGTGTATCGACACTTTTATTGAACTTGTGTGAATTTTTATTCGAATGATTATACTCTTCTAATATTCAAGTTTTATTAATGATCGTAACAATATCCCATTAATAATATTCATCTGACTAAAATAATTAAAAAGATAAAATAGACTATCAACCCAAACACTGAATCTATTCCTCATAATACTCATCAGTACTGTTTTTATATTTACGAATTGTAAATATTAAAAGATTAAGATGAACAGACTCGGATGAAATTTAAAAAATTATTAAAAAAAATCACAGAAAACTTATTCAAACCAATTTGTATTACCTACTCAATTGTTCACAACAATGACAATTCTTATTTATATATTACACCACACGTCTTGGAAAAACAACAAGATCTCGTCACAATTTCTATTCTCACCAGATCCCATTTCAATATATTAAACGGTTTGGAGCATCATCTTCTAAATAATTTCTTTTCTAACGCGGAAGATCTAAATAAGAACTTTCCCGGCTTTCTCTTTGATATAGAATTGCTGATACAGAATGAGTTCAAATAAATTATAATGCTTTCGTAAATGAGATATTGTTTTAATTAAAAATTATTTTTTTTCTCTTCCAATAATTCAACTTGTTCACGATACGATATCAGTTCAAATAGCTATTTACTTCTTCGTTGATTTATTACATGAAGAGTTCTGTAATCAAAATAAGAATTAATTACAATATTATCTCTGGAAAACTCATTTCTAGCTTTGAATACAGAATCTATTTGATTGAAAAAATATCGAAAACATAAGTTTTCAAATTATCAGAATGTATATAATTGGTTTTTATAGAAAGTTGAAAGTATCTGTCTGGTTGATTGGTATATTGAAAATTTTGAGGTGGATATCTCATTAATATTCAATTCACAATTTTTCCATCCTATAGACAGTGCTCAAGAAAAATTCATTTTCAAGTTCATTTTTATTGTCTTATTCGATGAGACTGTATTATAAAAGTTGCATATTTAATGATGTTTAATTTTTATATTTTGTTTGAATGAAGTGATAAAATCGAAAAATAATCCTTTGAGAAATAAATTATGTTTTGCAAATACTGCTTTGGATTGATAATGAACAATGAATTAGTAGCTTAGAAGTTAAATCATGGATTAGTATGAGGACATTAAAATATTGATCGAAAATTATAGTTGAAAATAAAAAAAAAATAAAGTAAAATAATAATAATAATAATAATAACAATAATAATAATAATAATAATAATAACAATAATACTAATAATAATAATAATAATAATAACAATAATAATAATAAAAACAATAATAATAATAATATCAATAATAATAATAATAATAATAATAATAATAAAATAAAATATAATTATAAATATCAATTATCATAATGATATATAACGAATGATCTGTAAATGTAAAACAGTTATAAATGGGTTCCCAATTGTTGATGTTGAATACCACTAGCATCTAGCGATTTACAAGCCAAATGTCCAATAGCAAATATTATTGATATTGGACACAATGAAGTCCATGGAAGCAAAATTATTTACAAATATTTGAAACAATAATCTTGTTGATAATATCTTCTAGACTAATATCGATGTTCCTCGGTATAAAATGATGGACAAGTGAATCAATCATACAACACATATATATTTCAGAAATTTAACGACCATTTAATTTTAGAAAGATTTTCCACAAACCAATCGATTTGTTTGAAATACTAAGAATTCTAATGAGGATTAGATCAGCAACCACAGGATCCTTAAGCGTTGTTTGCAAGTAACCTATGTTAAATTTTCCTCTCTACAACAGTTATGTTTCACGACCGATAAGTCCAACTTATTTACCATATTAGGATATTAATATGGTTCTGGTTTTATCATTTTAATATGAATTACCTCATTGTCTTACAAATTTCGATACAAAAGAGTCTGCATTGTAATATTTTTCAGGGTTGTATATTGTGTTGAATCCCTTAAATGAAGCCTTGCCTTTACAAACGATGCAAAATCTGATTAAATGCTGGCATTTCTACACTCAACAATTATTTTATTTAAGCATTCCTATTTGGATTTGAAGATTCTTAATATTGTATCATTAGTCCCTATCTCTACAATAGACGAGCTGATTATATGGGCAATAAATTTGTAACTCGACTGTCCAATCAAACTTCACAATTTTAACTTGACATTCATAGTGCTTAATCCTTATTTATCATGCGAAAGTTGTCAATTGGATATTTAATATCACTGAGAGATGGTGACAATACGATCATAAACAGTATAATTAAGCTTAACATGCTCTTAAAATTCCTATTAGGAACAACCTGCTCAGTAAGTCCAACCATAATCTTGTCATGGCGAAAGAGAACGGAAGACTTCGAGATTATGTACATTATTAACACAAGAGTTTGTGTTTCAATCTGATAGAGATTAAATCATTTTGCGAGAATATGCCATGCTTATTAGTTTTGAAAATACGCTGTAATGCAAAATGTGGTTGAAAAGTGTGCTTGGTTCACTGAAGGGTAAAATTTCAGGAATATCATTAAGTAATATTATGATTTCTCTCTGAGATTATTTTAAGTATTTGTATAACTTATTTTTAGTAGTATAAAATATGAATCATTTGGTTTCTGGATAGTAAAGAATTTAATCAATATTTACCTGTGTGGAACTCTCTTATTACATGCGATATAGTATAATGCAAAATAATTAAATATGTAGAGACTTTTCAAAATTCTTGTGCGAATTACTTGAAAATTTATATCTTGAATTTATTTTCAGCGTTTCTGTAGAGAAGTTTTTTAGCTCTACTTTTTGAAATGAAAATCTTACCTTAATTTTTAATGTCTTTCTTATTTTTATTATATTTGCCTAATTTTTGATTACTTTTCTATTCATACTTTTTTCGACTTTTCTTTAATTTTATAGCCGTATTCTATCAAATATTCTAAGAATTTTACTTCAATAAAAGAACTAACGAATGAACTATTTCTGCTAGACCATTTCTGTGACACTTCTATTTTAATTTGGAAAATAAAAAAGTAAATAAAAGCCTCTTATTTAAAGGTTTAGTTCAAGAATCATTTCATCAAATGAAAGATTGTAACTAAAACAAATAAATAAAGTTCAATATAAGGCAGTTCAACAATTTTGTTGAATTTTAAATCCTTGGCATCAGTGTTCTTGTTATTTCTAATTTATCTTCGCACAGAGTTGTTTGTATTGATAAATTCAGATTATGCTAAGCAGTTATTTAGTTGGAGACTGTTTGGTTCGACACGGTTGACTGAGTGAGGCCGAAGAGATGAAAGGTTAAGGAGAGAGATTCATAACATAATTAATAATTTGTGCTTTTAGAATTCTCCCCATAAAATCACAATGGAATGTAGAATATTCATTCGTAATGAATCTCAATACGTATCTATGAATGAGACAAGCAGAACAGTACTAACAGAGATAAAGCAACAAATCCAAATGAAATCCAATGATAAATGGAAATATAACTGTAAAACATGTGATAAAGCCACGAGTAGAAGATATCAACTGGGGAATTTCTAGGATAAATTTAAGTTAATATTTCGTTAAACCTTTCCAATGAATTTTGAAGAGAATTTCAAAATTTTAACGAAATGGCTGCTACTAACAATATGCATTGTCGATACAGAAAAAGAAAACTAAAAAAAATTTAGGCTAAAATTAAAAAATAGTGTCCTAAAATAAAATTTTAAAATTGAGGAGTGTATTGCAAAAATCTATATAGATTATTTAATTAAATTTTTTAATAACATTATGGATTTTATATTTAAGTACTTGAGTAAAATTTTAGTTATTTAGAATCAAATAATACATGAATAGGATTTTTAAAATCTCCTAAAAATTAATTATTTTAAAAATGGGTGAAAGTAGGTCAAAATGCAATTAATTGAAAATTAGCGAGGACTCTTTCTTTTAACATGAGAAGCAATTAGAATGATATCTAAGATTTTTAGAGTTATTTTATAAAAAAGTGACTTCAAAACTATTGAGAAATGCCAGGAACAAGGCACATGTGTTTTCTCTTTAAATAAGTATATTAATATATATTTAATACATTGGATACATAGATACCAAACCTGTCAACGCTGTAATGAAATGAAGATTTGATTAAAATCAAATAAATCGTACAGATGAAGATGCCACAATTATATAAGAACTATCGGAATTCAAATAGGGACTTGGTTCAACAATTCTGTCTCGTCCCTTTTCGACATTCTGAATAAGGTATTTTTTGGTACACGGGGCTCACACATAAAAATTGTATTTACAAACCCAACAATTTAAAATTAATTATTAAAGTAAAAAAATTTAAGATTCCTCGCCAATGAAGAAATATCTTGGCATAAAAGTATAATTTCAGGTCTAAATATCTTCGTAGAAATTGACAAGGAATGTTTTGGAAGTGAGTTATTGATTTGATCCTTGTCGACTACAATGATAGAATTCGTCAAATATCGTTCTTCCAATGTTAAATTTCTGAAAATAATACCAAAAATGCATATCTTTGCGCTTGAAGCATTTCAAAAGATTTTACACAATTTTCCTCTCACATACACCTATTAGCATTTCAGAAAGTGGTAATTAAAATTCGAGTTGTTCAAAAAATTAGATTTCAACCAGCACCAAGACAAAGATTTAAAGTAATCGGATATTTGAAGAATTAGAATGGAATCTCAATTTCTCGGACTGATAATTTTTATCAATTCAATGTAAAATCCGTCTTGAAAATATGGAGCGAATTCAAATGAATTATCAATGAGAGATGCTACTTTTTCTTCTTTTTGACATTAGAGAAAATGGTTATACACTCTCATTTAGCATTGTTCTCTAACCCCTGCCATTTGAAAATTGATACCACCAACATTTACATGGAATGATCTCAAGAAATTGAATACTGATTATAAAAAACACGTTTTATCCTTCACAATTTTTATTATTTTTTATCGTTTTCAACGAACAATTGCAGTCGTGCATCTTAACTTGACGAGAAATTTGACTAAAATAATTATTATAAGTAAATTATTCGAAATATGACCGGTGTGAGAATATCAAATTGAATTCAATTTGAATTAGTATAGAATTTAATTGAATTAAGTTTTATATTAAATTTAATGTTGTATTGAATTTAATTTTATATTGAACTTAATTTGGTATTGAATTTTCTTTATTTGTTTAAATAATTGTCTTTAAAATAGAATTGAATGTCGTGTCTTTTCAGCTCGTTTTCGATGCATTTTTTATAAAATAGTAGAGGCTTACAACCGGTTTAATTAAGACGTTAGAATTTGAGAATGATTTCTTTTATAAAGTTTTAGTAACTGCTTAAATAGCTTCTGTCACTGATCGTATAGTATAAACGATTATTGCATTGTCGTTGTATATTTGCGTGAAGTAAAGTAGTTTCAGTCAGAAGTAGATTCTGCTCAGAGAGCGCAAAATCGTATTGGGACGAAGTCTTAATCTTGTTTGATATTGATTATTATGTTGAATCTAGCACGAAGTCCCCAATATTTGTATTCAAATATCATATGAATATATTTAATTCTCCATAATGTCAATTCTTCATCATTTTAGACTTGCCATGATTATATTTTCACATCCCCATATCCGGTTAAATTTTTAAAATTCATAGATTGGAATGCGTTAGACAAAGCCCAAGGCATTAATGATTCTTCCGTAAAATGCCGATAGAAATTCTGTTCCATCACGGCATATATGTTGTCGCGTATAAATGGATTATTATTAGAATATTAAGTGGAAAATGAAGGAAAAAATAAATAATAAAGAGCCCTATAAACAACAAAGAATTTTTTGTTTTGATTTCATTCACTTATAAAATATTTTCACCAGCCAAGTTGGCTACAAACATGACCAGACATTGTTAGATTAGAATAATTAAATGTCAATTGTAAAACGAAATTTCTTTGCATTTTTATTGTTGTTTATCGATTGAGAATTTTCATTTCAAATTGAAATCTAGTTTTGATTGAATTCTTTTTGGTAAAATATCCCCAATAATTCGTGAAATGTGATTTTTAATAATAACTCTTTTCTTATGAAATGATTTGATTTGATTTTTAAATTATTGAAAAATAGTTTCATTAGTTAGCCATGCTTTTGTCACAAAGAATGAAGATGGGCGGTTCTGAGTTCAGATATGGATTTAGTTTTTTTCTATTGTGGTGGGTTTTTCCTGGACAGGTGGTTGAACCCATCAGATAAATGGAAGAAATCTTATATTAAAATGTAGAAATATTCGATGTTCATTCATGTTTTGCTCCAAGAACTTCTCATTTTCAAGCTCTACAATGTGTCAATCATTATATTTGGACTCCACCCGCTCTGGCTAATGTTTATTCGAGCTTAAAATCACCTGGTCGAATTGTTCACCATGGTTGTCAGTCAAAATTCCAAGAATTTGAGTAAAGAAATCAAGGTATTAATATAAAAATACATTTTCAGAGACATACTGACAGGAAAGATTAACGAATTTACCAAATGGTAATGAGATTCACTGACTAGACGAAAATTGAATATCGGACTCCATAAAAATTAAATCACGTTTATCTCGGGCTTCCTAATAACGGCATTGCCCAGAGATGCATGTACGATTTACAAGGCTCATATGGACCAATGAAAATAGAAGATTATCTGTTGGAATCAAGTACTAATTCTCTGCACTGGCCAGCCAAAACAGCAAATGTATAACAGAACTACTAGGGAATGTTGTAAAGCAAATAAGAAGATTTCAAATGAAGGAATCTCGAATCAGAATATCAGAAACAATAATCTTAAGAATACATTTTAAAAGTCGATGTGAGGACTTGTGCTCCCTGTCGTCAAGACTGTTATGTTTATGTATACTAATCTTTATATTCTTTACCAATTATTAAATCCATCGATAAAATTTCGAATTCCCCATAATTACAACGGGGAATCTTCAAACGAAAACAAATCTTGGAACAATATATTGATTCTATCGTATTTATTTTGATTAAAAAGGCTTTATATTACTAAAGAAATTGTTCGTCAAACATCGAAGGCCGCGAAACAAGGTCTATATCATGAAGCTAATGTATCAGTTACTATGCTTTGTTTATCCAACAAATCATTATTCATCTTCCTTCTTTAATCAAACTCTTAGATCAGGATCCCTAGTTTCATTTAGTTATTATAGAAAGGTCAGGCTCAACTTTTTAAAAAATTAAAGGAGAAGCTAAGCCGATTAACGAGATGTCGATAAATGTAATTTATAATGAAAGCGACTTAGCCCGTGAAGTGAGACTACCGAACTTAACGTATCTAAATGAATTTTTCAGAGTGATAGTATAGTGAAATGCTATGCCTCTTGAACTGAATTGGTTGCACGAGACACATCGATGAAGTGGTGAAGTAACTGAAAGTCATGGTGTTTATGAATAAATAGTTATCGATAATATCTAAATTTATATTTGTAATCAATATCATATTTAGTAGATTTATTGTTGAGTTTTCCCATAAGTGATCTGGCTCAGAATCATTTTGATTGGTCACAATAAGGACTAAAAATAGAACACAGTTCAATTGAAACCACTCAACAACAAACAGAAATATTGAATGTTTAATGTGAATGAGGCTTATAATTCAATTGTTGTGACCCAAGGGTATTTTGGCAGAAACGGGAACCATGTGGTACAATCCTATGTGAAGAAAATATATAAATAAAGAAAAAATATGGAATAAATATCCCCTTATTCAAGCATTTAACTCATTGTTGTATGAAGTAAATAAAACAGGTATTGCTCCCACCAATGTGGATTGCGGCAGAAGAATAATTGTTATAAATCTACTTGTTATTGTTATGTTTATCGATGAGAATGGGTACTTTGAAACCCGCTGAATTGATAAAGCGTAATAATGTGATAGGTAAGATAATAGGTGTTTTGGTCAATTTCTAGATTCACTGGAGAATAGTAGTCTTCTCATAATACCGATTATTTGTAATGTTTTACTGCTCTTATAGGGTGGAATTCTTTTTCGAAATTGCGATACCGCTGTGATTAATCCATGTGAATATTACTAACGGGCACAAGTCAATCTACCTGGTTATCATTGAGTTTGAAATATATATGATGTTAATGTTTCCATTCGCTATAGTGATGTGGAACTCTTGAAATCAATAAATATAGCTTTTAATTGATCTGTTCAACATCTTTGGAAAATTTTTGCAGACCTTTCCCGTAATACTTTTCTGTAAATCGATAGGTTTCCCGTTATTTTCTTCGAATTTATTTGAGCCATTATATTTGGAAGTGATCTAAGTCCAATTCAAGTGAGATTGGATTCCATCTTTCGATATTTGAAAAAAGTAAATTCAAAACCAAAGCCTATCAGATTCAACCGGACATCAAAATATATTTCGATACTGATATTTATTGATCGATAAATGTGAAATCAGTTCCTGCTTTTGATGCCAGCACATTTATAAAACCTGGCGACATTTTTGACTTTCATTTATTTCATTTTATTATTTCCAGGATAATTATGGCATTGGACTTACGATTTCTCCCTGTGCATCACTAGCCATTGAAGAAGAATTCAAGATGCCTCAATGCGCATATTAAACCCATGGATTATTTCATTACTGGAACCAATGAAATGTTGTAAACATATGACTCGCATAATAATTTCTATTATTATATTAGGTTGTCTCATATGAAATGTCCGATTTTCATGCACATATTTGAAGAAGCATAACTCATAAGAAAATATTTTTTATTAATTAAAAT